>ML355341.1:0-19758 GCA_005239505.1 Nicotiana paniculata
ATAAAAATAAAATATTCCCATTTCGAATAATGTCACTTTAAGTGGAAAAACTCTCGTACCCCCCTTTGGGGCGTATAAAAAGGGAGGTGTGACAGCCTTCATGCGCAAAGTTCACGGTTCTTTAGGATCCGAGGGAAGCTTCTCGAATTTCAGTTAATCTATATACTTGTTTCTCCAGTCCCAAGTTAAGCTTGTGACTTTATCTTGGTGTAGCCTTCTTCCATTACCGATTTCATAAGTTGTACGAACATTCCCGAAAGGAATTTATCGTCATCAACCGACGACCCCCAAGTTAGCCAGAGCGTCGACTTCACTATTTTGATCTTGCGGTACATGTTGCAAGGTCCACTCCTTTAATCTATGTGTGAAACCAGTTGGTTTTGTAGTTTTAGAATTCTGCTGATCCCTAGAGTGTTACCTGTAATTTATCCAAGTATCTTCACATTCGTTCCTCTTTCATTTCGAACATCCCATTGAATTGATTTACCACAAGGAGGGAATCACATTTAGCTTCGATCACCTCAGCCCCCAGGCTTTTATCCAGTTCGAGACCTACAATCATGGCATCATACTCGGCCTCATTATTTGTCAATTTCACAGTTCTAATAGATTGCCTAACTATGTTAACCATGGGCGACTTCATCACAATGTCGAGTCCGGACCCTTTTTGCATTCGAAGCACCATCTGTAAAGAGGGTCCAGATCCCCGAGGAGGTCTTCGAGGTTAACAACAATTCCTTTTCGACTTCGGGTATTAAGGCCGGCGTGAAGTCATCCATGAAGTCTGCCAAAATGTGAGATTTGATGGCGGTTCGGGGTCGATATACAATATTGTACCCACTAATTTCCACGGCCCATTTGGCCAATCGTCCCGAGAACTCGGGCTTGTGCATTATGCTCCTCAATGGGTAAGTAGTCACGACACATATGGGATGGCACTGAAAGTATGGCCTCAACTTCCTAGAGGCGCTTAGCAAAGCGAGAGCCAATTTTTCTAGGTGAGGATACCTCGTTTCGTCCTCGCCTAGAGTCCTGCTAACATAATATATAGGAAATTGCGTACCTTCATCTTCCCAGACTAAAGACTCCACTTACCAGCTAGAAAGCTGAGTATCTCGTGGTCGGTGGTCGCATAGATCATGCAATCATGTTAGCAAAGGAAAAGAGTCCTCAGGGCAAGCCTTGTTCAAGTCTTTATAGTCTACACACGTTCTTAACTTATTTCCCTTTTTAGGCACTACCACTACGGTTCCTAACCAGTATGGGTACTTAAATTCTGAAATGGAACCTATTTTAAGGAGTTTGGATACATCATCTTTGATGAATGCATGTTTGACTTCGGCCTGAGGCTTCCTCTTCTGTTTAACCGCATGAAACTTCGGATCTAAGCTCATGTTGTGAGTAGTTATTTTCGGGGGGATCCTTGTCATGTCAAGATAGGACCAAGAAAAACAATCTATATTAGCTATAAGGAATTTAATGAGTCTATTCCCGAGCTCGGGAGTTAGCCCCATGCGCAAGTATACCTTCCGATCCGGTAGGTGCTCAACCAATATGACTTTCTCCAGATCCTAAACCATTGACTTGGTGGAATCGGAATCGTCAGGGGCTATTAAATACTTGGGGACTCTGTAATCATCATCCTCGCTCATCCCCTGCTTTTCTTGTTCGGGGTCGGTGACAGTGATTGCTATTTGGTTCTTCCTTTGTGACCGAACTAGGGTTCTTCGATTTTGAGAGTGCAGATATCGGGACCACCTCATCGACCGCGAACATCTCTTTTGCAGTCTGTTGCTCTCCGTAAAATGTTTTGATCCCTACTGGTGTGGGAAATTTCAACATCTGATGTAGTATCGAGGGTACTGCCCTCATGCGGTGAATCCATGTCCTTCTGAATAGAGCATTGTATATCATATCTCCTTCAATCACATAGAACTTTATTTCCTGAACGGTTTCGACAGTGTTTATCGGCAGGGTTATCTCCCCTTTAGTGGTCTCACGTTCCATGTTAAACCCGTTTAAAACTCGGACTACAGGCACAATTTGGTCTTGTAGACCCAGTTGTCCCACAACCCTCGATCTGATGACTTAACCGAGCTACCTGGATCAATTAACACACGCTTAACTCGAGATTTATTTATGAGTACAGATATTAACAGTGCATCATTGTGTGGTTGCACGATGCCTTCAACGTCCTCGTCGTTGAAAGATATGATTCCCTCAGGTACATAATCTCGAGTCCGTTTTTCTCTTGTAATGGACACTTTAGTACGCTTTAACATCGGCCCTGGGGGACGTCAACCCCACTAATGATCATGTTGATGACGTACTGAGGTTCCTCTTGCTCGATCTACTTGTTGGAGTCCCTGTTCCTAAAGTGATTTTTGTCTCAATCACTCAGAAATTCTAGGAGGTGTCCGTTATTGTAAAACCGGGCTACTTCTTCTCTCAGTTGTCGGCAGTCTTCGGTTCTATCGCCGCTAGTGCCATGATATTTACACATTAGGTTGGGGTCCCTAATGTCAGGATCATATTGCAATGTTCGAGGCCACTTAGTATCTTTGACGCGTCTAATGGCTGATATGATGCCGACATCATCGATGTTGAAGTTGTACTTCGATAACCTTGGTGCTTCCTTAGACCCAATGGGTCTGTCAAAACCATTTTTGCTCATGAGTCCCCGGATATTATGACCTCGATCACTTCTTCCTTCTTTCACTTCTCATAGTGTTGTGTCCGGACCCATTACCCCTTCTATCTTCATTATATGGTTGATACCGGTCTCTATTCGATTTTGGTTCATGATCGATGGTCTTTTCGGATCTGCCAGTGGTCCTCACAGGATAAATGGACCCGGAAGGGGTCCCGAGATGATCATTTTCAACCCTGATTTTTTATTGGTACCCGTTATAGACGTCGGTTAAAGTTACTGCCGGGTATTCTATCAAATTTTGCTTCAACTTATGTGAAGCCAATGAGCTTTAGGGATTGAGTCCTTGGGTGAAGGTCTGAACGGCCCAATCATCCGCAGCAGGAGGAAAATCCATCCCTTCCATTTGAAACCTCGATACGAATTCCTTGAGCATCTCGTTATCTCTTTGCTTTACCTTGAAAAGGTCTGACTTCCTGGTCTCGGCCTTGATGGCCCCGGCGTGCGCTTTTACAAAAGCATCTGCAAGCATAGAAAAAAAGTCAACAGAATTAGGGGTAAATTGTGATACCATATCATAGCTCCTTTTGACAAGGTCTCTCCGAACTTTTTCAGCAGAACAGACTCGATTTCATAATCTTCCAAGTCGTTCCCCTTGATGGCCCATGTATAGGAGGTCACATGTTCGTTTGGATCAGTTTTCCCATTATACATCAGAATTTCGGGCATATGAAACTTCTTTAGGATCGACTTCGAAGCTGCGCTCGGAGGGAAAGGCTTTTGGATAAATTTTATGGAATCCAGGCCCTTCAACATCGGTGGTGCTCTTGAGATTTAATCGACCCTGGAGTTATAAGTCTCTCTTTTTTTGTCGTTGGTTACGATTTTATTTTCTCTTGACTCCACCCGTTTCGTCAGTTCCTCAAGCATATTTATTATCTTAGGGTTGGTCATGGGTTATGCTTCACCCGGCCGTTCTGTGGCCGGTTCATTTCTGCGAGCATTTTCCCGGGATAATTCGGGCTCAATCCTGCTAGGGGCGTGACTTTGGTTCTGCAACTAGGCTACCGCTGCCTGTTGAGCCTATAACATTTCGAAGATCACGCGCAAATTGATCTCATCACCTTCGCCGTCGTGTGTACTCTGGGCTATCAACCAGGCTCCCTCGCGAATGCTGTTTTTGGGGTCAGTAGGCAAGTTTGCTTCGATAGCCACGTGTGAGTTAGCATCGATCGGATCAACGACTGGGACTCCGCTGGGGTCAACAGGGGGAGCCTCATTACTGGGTACCACGTTATTGTTCTCACCATGGTGGTCGGACATAGCATCCACATTCAAATGAACAGATTGAGAGTTCGACATTTTTATTTTGACCTGAAATTAAAAGCTCAAAGCACAAGTGTAAAATAGAGTGTGTTATGAAAATTTATATCAAATTGCCACTATTATCCTTAGCCCCACGGTGGGCACCAATCTGTTTACCCTAAAAAATGGAAAACAATTAAATATATAAGTGATTCAAGGATATGCAGATTAATTCAATACAGATGATGAATTGCGTTAAATTAAACAGATAAAGGGCGTAATAAATTATCAAATCAATTAAGGGAAGTGATCCCGAACTCAATAACAACTCTAATGAAATGATTGCATATCCTAGGCTCATGTTAATGATGAACTGATCAACAAAAGTAAGAACTTTTGAATAACAGAGAAAATAAGAGTATATTGCCTTGATATGCGTGTTACAATGTCTCTAATAAATGATCAGACATCCATTTATATAGTAGGGGAGTTTTACCCTAAGTCCAATTCCGTAAAAGGTAAAAATATTTTGTTTTACTAATCATCTATTCTCTGCCGATACGTGCCGATATTCACGCTGTGACATCCGGCTGGTCGCGGATATCACAGCCCTTTGTTGGTTGTGTTCGATTATCTGGTAATGCTCTTCGAGGTTTTTGGGATTCGAATCGAACTTAGGGTCCATGGCCCGATGCTTCCAGGGACAGGCATTTTGCCCGGACCCCCACTAAAGGTTTCCTTGCCTCGATTTCAGTTCCTTGCAGTCACGTCTATTGCTCCATTTACTTCATCGAAAACAGAGGCGTCCCGTGGGCTCAGTTTCACTTGTATACATTGACCTCCTTTTTTTCTTGTTTCTTTTGCCTTATTCATTTTATACGATTTACAGTTCCGTCAAATTCAAGTTAAAAAATGTAACCAAATTAATTTAACTACCACGTATGAATATATCACATAATGATTCTTATTCATCCAATTAACGGATATTATAGATGTGCAATTTTGAGTTACTCTCTCATCTCACTTGATGTGGTGCTATTTGAATTTTTTCTTTCGTGACACTATTTTACGTAAAATCTTAGTAATTACTAGTCCTAATTTTCTTTGCTGTATGCGGCAAGCTACGCTAATAGGAAAAGGCTAAAGGTTGGGAAATGTTGGGATATACTATTAACCATGCAGTTTAGACATAGTATTTTATTTTATTCTTTATGAAATAATTATATATTTAATTTATTCAATTTAATAAAGTATTATTTTAAATAGATAATTTGTTATATGTGTGTCCTTTTAGTTATGTATTAGACAATTTAGTGTATGAAGTCTTAGCTCATGCACGGAAAATAAAATTGTTGGTTCTCATAATTAATAAATTTTGTTCACAATCAAAGATATTATTAGACAAAATATCTTGATGATTGTAGCACAAGATTATAGTATAATTTTTCTTGATTATGGGAGTGATTTTACTCCAACTTCTTGTGCTAGTATACTCAGTGTATATTGAACGGACCAAGAGAGAAAAGATGTTTTTGTACTGAATATATAAAATATTTTCTCCAATTTATTAAATGAGCTTATACTCCTAATCTTGATATAATTATTATGATCAATGTAATTTGTTTATTGTTTTGATTTATCAAAAGGTACGACTCTATTCTGAGTTAGTGCATGCCTAATAGATTGGACAATAACGAATAACCTTTGTGAATAATAATTAGTTGATAAAATTCTTGACTCGGTTTTGAGTTTGATGATACTCCTTTATATAAGCTTATAAGTTTTCATGTGAAACCCGACCGGTGGATTTTGTATTCGTCACATGAAATAGTTTAAGCGGAATTGTAAAGGATTTAATTAGTTGATTAAATTAAAATTTCAGTGATTTAATTTGATTAACTGGTATTTGAGATCTTAACATGGGGAATTAAAATAAGTGTTATTGAATTTTCGAAATTCATACTGAGGAGTTCAATTGCAGTTTTTTAGTGGAATAAATTGTAATAAATATTAGTAAGAATTAATTCATGCTAATTTCGAATTAATGCTATAATTTGTAGCCTCTTATTATTTTTGTGGTCCCTGCTATACCTAGTAAAAACCTGGACAAGACTTGGGAGAAAAGTCATCCGTTAGAGTTAGAGTTGCAAGTAGAATCCTACACGTTTTTGGAAGATAATTTTTGGCCAAAAAATAACTCTACTTAAGGAGGACGAATTTCACCTAATTACTTGCTTTCATAGTTGTATTATTTTTGCCCACCCAAAAGCAAAATCGTCCAAGGTTTTATTAGGCATATAGCAGAAGACTGCAGCCCTGGATTCTTGCTGTTTGGAAGTTTTGTCCAACGATTTCAAGAGGTTAGTGCTTCTAATCTTGTGATTATAGTTGTAGACAATAAATTGCGTCAAAAAAATAAAAATCAAGACCGAAAGATATTGCAACAATCGTAGTATTTTATTTCGAATATTATGAGTGTACAATCTCTATGAATCCTCTGATTCTACTTTTCAACGGTAAATAAAAAGAGCGTTTGAGCTTAATCTTTTAATTTTATTTGATTTTAATCCAAGTGCTTGAAGCTTGATCTTGATCTTGACGTACTTTTAATCCAAGGGCTTGCAGCTTGTTCTTGAATCTTCGTCTTGATCTTTTAATCCTTAGAACACTTGAATGCTTGTAGCTTTTAGAGAAATCCGTAGCATTTGATCCACGAGCTCCCCCTTGCTTCTTGTTATAACTTCTGGTGTCTTTTTTGAGTTATGAAGACCCCTATTTATAGTTGTGGAAAAGAGGAGTTGTGATAAGAACAAACTCTTTCCGACCAATCAAATTGAAGTGTGACATGGCCGCATTTGGTTGGCTAGAACATGTCACTTGCACACGTGGCGCGATTTCATTGGCCTTTTAATGTGACTTGGCATGCCTTGTCATTTTGACACGTAGCATGATCCGATTGGCTCTTCTGTTTGACTTGGCATGCCACGTCATTTGATATGTGGGCATCAATTTGGGCCTCTAGGAAGATGAAATTGTGGGCTTAATGAAGTGGGCTCATCATTTGTGTAGTCCAACTAAATGGGCTAGCCCAATGGATTAAGACATATTTATTTAATCCATATATGTTGGACTTATATAATTAATTCAATTATATTAGCCCGTAGTATTTATTGGACCAATATATCTTGAATTTTAAAATATAATCCAAATTATTTTATGAATTTAATTTTAATAAAATTTATATGCCTACAAAATGCCCCCTACTTCAAGGCTAGTTTAGAGGTAGATATACTAAATTTCGAAGACTAGGCTTGAAGTAATACTAAATACGTCCCTTGTCCCTTTTTCTTGTTGTACTCTAACATATCTCACGTACGTAATTGATTCTACAATAACTTGCTCCAAAACAACAATTTCAATTGACTTGAATCCCTTTAGCAATATGATTTCCACTTTTCCAATCCTACTATCATAGATATTTACGTACTTAAGTGCTGCCGACAAAAAAGGGATTTGCATAGATTATAATTGTCATAAATATCTTTAGTAATATTGGATTTTCATAGATATTGAAATCCTTTTTAAGAACAAATAGTAATTGCCAACTGCAAAAGTATTTTCTTGCGTTTTTGTCTTCCCAAGTAACCAAGTGATAATGGAACATATTCTTTTGCTTTCTAATTCCTGTAGGCTTAGTAAATTTTGAATTAATCACGACCCTTTATCACTTCAATATTTAAATAGGATTAGAAAACCTTTCCGTGCCTTACAGCGTAACCACTTCGAATTAGAAGAAATAATTGTGTCCCACACCGGATGTCACTCTTTTAAGTTGTCTCTGTCATGCCTATATAAACTCATATGCTCGTATTTGATGCATCAATTTGCAGTATATGCAAGCCATTTGAGTTTAGTTCTGTAGACTCGGAAGCATTAACACGAAGGTAATTTCTTCTTCTTTTTTTGTGCTTCTCTTCCTTATTTCACTTGTTGTCTCTTTTTCTTTAGAAGTAATTTGACGCAGTAATTTCGTCGAATTACGAAGTCCTCTTTAAGTTCGAGACGAAGGCCTTTAAAAGTTCATGATTAAGATCTTTAAAATTTGCGGCAGCAAATCCCTAAAAGTTCGCGATGAAGACTTTAAAAGTTTGCGGCGAAGCCCATAAAAGTCCGCGATGAAAACCTTTAAAAGTTCGTGGCGGAGATCCTTAAAAGTTCGCGATGGATAAATTTAAAAATTTACAGCGAAGCCCATAAAAGTCCGCGATGAAAAACTTTAAAAATTCGTGACGATGATCCTTAAAAGTTCGCGATGATCCTTAAAATCTTGTGGTCAAAATCTTTAAAATTTGTGGCGAAGACCGTTAAAAGTTCGCATAAAGATCCTTAAAAGCTCGTGAAGACTTTTAAAAGCATGCAACGAAGTCTCTTTAAAAATTCGTGATAGAAATCTTTAAAAGTCGACAGTGGAGATTCTTTAAAGTTCGCCACGAGCACTTTCAAAATTTCAAGACAAGCACCTTTAAAAGTTTGAAACATACGCTTTTTTGAAGTTTCAAATGAAAACCTTAAAAATCCGAATGCCTTTAAAAGTTCGAGATGAACACCTTTAAAAGCTCGCAACGAAAACCTTTAAAAAATACCTTCAGAATTATCCAGGACAACATTTTAAAACAAACTTTATATTGCACCACACTGGCAATTTCAGATTTGCGCAGTCTCATCAAATTATTCGTATCTTGGTGTAGAAACATCAACATTATGAACCATTTGATTTTTTGAAAACTAAACTTCAAAATCTAAAATATGTCCAATATTCGGGATCAAACACCTTCAGAATCGCCGCGTGTAATATTTTGAAACTATCTTTAGATTGCACCACGTTGAAAATTTCAGACTTGCGCAGTCTCACCAAATAATTCATATTATGATGTAGGAACGTCAAAATCATGAACCGCTTGATTTTATGAAAAATAAACTTCGAGATCTAGGATATATCCAAAATTTGAAATCAAATAATTTGAGAATAGTCCCAAATACTATTTTAAATCAAATATTAAATTCCGACACGTGGATAGTTTCAGATTTGTGCAGCTTCACCAAAACTATCATATCTTGATGTAGCACTATCGAAATCATGAACCATTTTATTTCTTGAAAGCTAGACTTTAAGATCTAATATATCTAAAATTTGGAATCAAACACTTTGAGAATCATCCCAGATATTATTTTGAAGCTAACTTCAAATTCTGTCACGTCGACGATTTCAGATTTGCACAGCTTTACCAAAATATTTGTATCTTGATGTAGGAATGTTGAAATCACTAACAGTTTAATTTCATAGAAACTAGACTTCAAAATATAAGACATATCCGAAATTTGGAATCGAACACGTTGAGAATCGTCACAGATATTATTTTGAAGCTAACTTCAAATTCTGTCACGTCGACGATTTCAAATTTGCACAGCTTCACCAAAATATTTGTATCTTGATGTAGGAATGTCGAAATTACGAGCCGTTTGATTCATTGGAAACTTAACTCTAAATCTGTAACATATCCAAAATAAAAAACTTAATGACGTAAGGATAGTTTCAGATAATATTTCGAAGTTGACTTTGGTTCCTGATATGCCGACAGTTTCAAATTAGCGCGACTTCACCAAAATCTTTGTATCTTGGTGTGGGAGACTTGAGATCTTAAGAACTTTTTAGTTTTCACAAATTGAAATTCAAGAGCTTCATTCTAACCAAATGTCTCGGGTCTAGGTTTCTCTGAATTTGAAATATCATGAAGGTAGACCATAATAACTTGAAGGTGTGGCAAACGTGAAGGCATAAAGGATCCCCAAACTTCAATGCAAATGCTTGGCATCCCCCTTAAAAGATATCAATCATTTCATTGTAGAAACCAATTTAGCATAGCGGCTTGCCCCCTTTAAATCAAATGGGATCCAAAGTTTAACAAAAGAATGGTATCCCAGCTCGATTTTCAAATACTGGTTGAATGAACGACATTCCGTTGTACTTCATTCGGACAACTATTGGGGGATTATGTGTTTTTTGAACTTATGCGACTGAACTCAGAATGAAGCTTTAAGCTGCCTACGTACCTCAGTAAAGAGGATCAAGTCATACCGTAGTTCAGAATGGGTAGATTTTTTTTTATGTCCTAACTTTTTCCTAGGCCGCCTCTTTCGAGATTTTCAACCTAGCGGACTTTTTCTTTTTTTTGGGTCGTACACAGTTTAGACTCATGCGATCCACGAGTATCATGCAGTTTATGCTCATGCATTAAGGAGCGTTGCAACCTCAAGGATAATACTTCTTCAAAAACTTGCCATTGATAGAGCTGATTCTCATGCCATCTGCATCAACCAGCTTGTAAGCCCCACTTGAATAAGCTTCTTACACGACATATGGACCATCCCATTTTGTAGTGAACTTACCTATAGGTTTATGGGAAGTGATAATGGGTCATCTTATGGCAAGGACTTGATCTCCTACTTGAAAGGATCTCGGGCGAACTCTTTTATTGAAGGCACGAGACAATCGAGCTTGTTAGAATTCAAGACTCTGTTGGGCCTCCAACCTCTTCTCATCGAGAGCCTCTTACTTTGCTAATTGAAGTCGAGAATTTTCTTCATCAGTGATCCCTTCTTGAATAGCCAGTCGTAATGAAGGTATTTGACGCTTAAGTGGCAAGACGACTTCGACTCCATAAATGAGTGAATACGGAGTTGCTTGTGTTGGAGTGCGGTGAGTCGTCCTATATGCCCATAGAGCTTCTTCCATATGGTCATTCCAATCTCGTTTGGATTTGGAGACGACTTTCTTCAACAGGTTGCATAAAGTTTTGTTGAATGCCTCAGCTAGGCCATTGGCGGCAGCATTGTACATCGAAGAGTTACATTGCTTGAAGCCAAAGAGATCACAAATCTTGTTCATCAACTTGTTGTCGAATGGATTTCCATTATCCGTTATTATGTAACAAGGAATGCCAAATCGATAGATTATGTTTAGTCGGATGAAGCTTGCAACATTTTCCTTCTTTACCTCCTTAAGAGCAACAGCTTCAGCCCGATTTGAGAAGTAGTCAGTTGCAGCCAAGATGTATAAGTTCCCACCAGAAGACTTTGGCAGTGGTCCCACAACATCCAATCCCCAAGCGTCAAACGGCCAGGATGCAACAGTCGGGTGCAACACTTCAGGAGGTTGATGAATAAAATTCGCATGGAATTGACAAGCCTTGCATCTTCGAGCGTAGTCCAAGTAGTCTTTTACCATCGTTGGAAAATAATATCCCATCCTTTTTATATGGAAGTGGAGCTTCAGTCCAGACTGGTGCGATCCACATACCCCAAAATGTGCCTCTTGCAAAGCTTGGAGTGTTTCTTCTTCCCCTAAGCATCGCAAGAGTACTCCCTCGAATGACCTTCTTTATAGAGTGTCTTTGTAGTAAAGGAAGCGAGGTGCACGACGACGGATTTCAGTCCTTCTCCTCGGATTTTCTGGAAGTATCCCATAGCACAAGTAGTCGATAATGGGTTGTCGCCATTCTTCTTTCCCAACTTCAGAAACATTGACAAGATTCTCGAGTTTATTTTCTTCACCTTCAACCTCATTTAGTGGCGGTACTACCCATTTTTGGCAGACAGTAACTTGCGCTTGATCAGGCAGGGTTAACGATGAAGTTATGGCAGCTAAAGCATCAGCCTTCTTATTTTCTTTCCTTGGCACATGCTGAATAGTCACATCATCGAGCCACCCCATTAACTTTTTAGCATAATCATGATATGGGCGTAGTTCAGGCTTCTTAACCTCGTAACTACCCAAAAGCTGATTGACCACTAACTGAGAGTCACCAAAGACTTGCAACTGCAATTGCTTCATATCAACGGCCATTTCAAGCCCAAGTATTAATGCTTGATACTCAGCAACATTGTTGGAATAGAGTTGTGTCAAGGTGAAGGAGTAGGGCGAGACTTCACCTTGGGAAGTGATAAATACTACGCCACCACCAGCACCAGCTCCCTCGCGATGCGCAGCACCATCAAAGTTGAACTTCAACGGCCATTGCGTCTTCATCAGGTAGTTCGTCAGTTAGCTCCCAGTCATCAGGTATCGGATGATCTTCCAAGAAGTCTGCCAATGCTTGTCCTTTTATAGCCTTTTGAGGGATGTACAAGATCTCGAATTGTTTAAATTGGAGATACCATCTCGCTAGTCTATCACTAAGAACAGGTTTTGACATCACGAACTTGATGGGATTTTCTTTGGAAACAAGAAGGACAATATGAGCTTGAAAGTAGTGCTTCAACTTTTGAATTGAGAAGACTAGCGCCAAACAAAGTTTTTCAATTGGCGAATAATTCAGCTCATTTGGTGTCATCATCCTGCTCAAGTAGTAAAGGGAGTTTTATTTCCCCTCACTATTTTCTTGGGCCAACAATGCTCCAACAGACCTTTCTTGCGCCGCAATGTATAGTATCAACGGCTTTCCAGGTATATGAGCTGCTAAAACTGGAGGCTTCATCAAGTAGGCTTTGATATTTTCGAAAGCGTTGCTAAAAGCTTGGTCCCACTTGAATGAATGTCTTTCTTCATGAGGTGACTAAATGGTTGGCACCTTCCAGCTAGGTTCGAGATGAATCTCCTAAGGTATTCTAGCTTTCCTTGAAGACTTTTCAATTCATGAATATCCCAACTCAGGCATTTTCAAAAATAGCATCTACTTTGGCTTGATCAATTCCAATCCCTCGATGTCGGATAATGATACCCGGGAACTTTCCAAAAGTAACTCCAAAGGCACATTTCAATGGGTTCATCCTAAGTTGGTACCTACGGAGCAACTCAAATACCATTCTCAGTATTTCAAGTGGTCGCCCTTCTTTCTTGATTTTACCACCAAGTCATCAACATAGCATTCAACATTCTTGTGGAGAAGATGGTCGAAAATATTCTGCATAGCCCTTTGGTATGTAGAACCAGCATTCTTCAAGCCAAAAGGCATCACCTTGTAGCAATAAATACCCTTGGGGGTGAGGAATGCAGTAAGCTCTTCATCTTTTAGTGCCATGCAAATTTGGTTATAGCCCGGCGAACCGTCCATGAAAGACATTGCTTCATAACCAGTAGTAGCATCGATCATCAGCTCTGGAATAGGAAGCGGGAATTCATCTTTGGGACACGCATTGTTGAGATCCCTGAAGTCAACACATACTCGAATCTGGCCATTCTTCTTCCTTACAAGGACAATACTTGAAACCCATGTTGGGTATTTAACCTCTCGAATGAATCCCGCTTCGATGAGTTTTTTAACTTCGGTTTCAATTAGGGGAACCAAGTCCGGCCTAAAGCACCTTTGAGCTTGCTTAACAGGACGAGCGTCATTCTTGACTGCAAGGTGATGGACTTCCACTTTAGGGTCCAAGCCAGGCATTTCTTTGTAACTCCAAGCAAAGACATCCCTAAACTCCTTGAGTAACTCAATATAAGTGCTTTCTTCATCAACTTCTAGTAAATCAATTAGGTAGGTGGGTCTTGGTTCTTCATCAGTGCCAAGATTAGCTTCTTTTAAAGCATCAACAGTTGCTTTAACCTCTTCTTCAAGTTCCGGGGGAGCATCTTTTGCATCTTCGTTGTCTTGAAGGTACCCATCATTGAATGATATGTGATAACACGATGAAACATTGTCCAATTTCTCATCATCCTCCATTAGAGATAAAACACCATACTCGCTTTGTGCAGTAACATGATACGAAGAACCCACACTTTCTTCGTCTTCATCACGTTCTTTAGTGTATGACAGTGTATTCACCTTCAATACTTCATCACACGAAACCATGACTTCTGTTTGTCGCCTTATTCTATAAGGAACCAAACTTTGGAAATCTTTAGAGACCCTCTGAATTTTGGGCAAAGCGGGTGTTCTTGTATTTTGATAATTTCTCTGGAACTTATTCACCTTCTTTAATGAACCCAATCTCTCAAATAAGGAAGTCCTCACAGTTGATTTTCTAAGTCTGTCAAAAACAGAAGGCCTATTAGAAACGGCAGATTCATTTTCTACGATTATGTGATTGCTACTCACCCTTCTGATGGAGATGCGCACTGGTGACGGTTATTTTCATCCCAAACCTTCGCGTAGTTGCCTCGTTGCATCTTCTGATGGGAGCTTCCCTAACTTTGACGGCTCATCGTGATTGTATCCAGCTTTTGCAAATAGCTTGTAAGAGTTAGGATCAAAGCCTTCATATGTTCGCTTTGTAGGGAGTGCCACATTCTGCAAACGATTTTGAGCTACAAACCCTGAAAGCGACTTCAAGGACAACTTTACTGCCTCAATTCGTTTCACCGGAAGAGTTAACTCCTTTAGTGTGTTGGTTTGGAGATTAGATGATTCACCCTCGTCTTTCTTCCTTTTAGGGACATATTGGAGCTTAGGACTTACTTTCTTGCCATAAGATGCAATATCCTCTGTATGAGATTTATTCACGTTGGGTTGTACCTCCCCAGTAACAACTTTGGTTTTACCGATAGTTACCTCAGCTCTTTTAGCTATGGGCTTGTCATTCTTGCTTTTACGTCATCATCAACTTTTAGCTCCTTCACAATGTGGTTTTTCAAGTAGAACTTTGCATCAACGAAGTGTGACTCTGCCTCAGTAAATGGCGCATCATCGGAAATTATCGTCTTCTCGACTTCACCCTCGTAGTATTTTAAACATTGATGGTAGGTAGCCGTAACTACTTTATTCTCATGTATCCAAGGCCTTCCAAGCAAGACATTTTATGAAGTCTTCGCATCTATCACATGCAGCCATGCACTTGATTGCATATCTTCAATCGTGATTCCCAGCCTGATTGCGCCTATGGCTCTTTGCCCTCCTTGGTTGAATCCTTGGACCATCACACGACTTTCTGAGAGTTCGTTCATGGGAATACCAAGTTGTTTCACAGTGTGAATTGGCAAAATGTTCACTGAGTATCCTCCATCGATGAAAATTTGGTTTACCCTTTCATCACGCATATAGCCAACCAGGTACAATGGGCGGTTATATGGAGTGTCACCTAGAAGAAGATCGTCACTTGTGAATGTGACTTTTTCCTCACAAGCATTAACTTCTTGAGTAGTGGAGTCGATGAGCTTTTCCGAATATGGTGCCGACGGTAGGTCATCACTCCTTTCTTTCCCTTCTTTAGTATGGTAACAAGAGGCATCCATATCCCCATGGGAAATCTTCGTGCGGAACCAACTTGGTAAAAACCCCTCCAAGGTCACTGGATGTCGTGGCTTTTGAGGGTGGTGCACCTCCACTTTCGCTTTCTTTACGTGCTTAACTGGATTCCATCTCCTAGGTCTTTTCACTATTATCTTCCTCATTGGTTGTTCTATTGATCCTTTTCGTGGGCCCCTTTTGTGGCACCTACGACGAGTCACCAGCGTCCAACCTTAATCATCCTCAGGTTGACCGTCTTCAACCTTGTAGTTCTCCAGTAATTCTTCATCTTTACTTTCTTTGGAACTACATAATTCGTCTGGATTGTATGAGCCAAATATGATAGAGACTTGGTTTGCGCTTGCGTTCTCATCTTCAAGCACGATCATCTTTTCACGAGCCAAGTCCATAACTTTGTCTTTGAAGACAAAACACTTCTCCAGAGGGTGTCTCACGAGTCGATGGTACTTGCAGTAATTTGGGTCATTGTTCTCCCAGCTTCATTTGGCCGCTTCATCTCCGGGAGCTCAATGAGATTTAACTCGAGGAGTTCATCAAAAATAGCCGGCACATTAAAATCCAGAAATGGGTACTCTTTCTCTTGCATTTCTCGTAGAGTCAACTTTCCACTTGGATTATCTTGAAACGGAGTGGATATCATACTCTGCTTCTTGCTCACTTTCGTCACGAATTTCGTAGGTGATATGCTGACATTCATAGCTTCTTTATTTTCGGATCTTGTATAAACTTGCTCCATTTTCTGACTTCTTGCTTGCCATTCCCTTTGCGAGGTTCATAGATGGGCAGCCTTTCATTTCCAGCGGAGGCCATGCTCAACTCCATGTCATGGGCACGAGTTGCAAGTTCTTCAAATGTGCTAGGCTTGATACCATGCAAGATATAACGCAATACCCAATGCATACCTTGGATGCACATCTCTATGCCAGAAGCTTCACGAAGCCTGTCTTTACAATTGAGGCTTGCATTCCTCCAACAATTGATAAAGTTGACAACTGGTTCACTCTTTCGTTGACGAGTATTTATGAGTTCTATCATACTCACAGTACGTCTCGTGCTATAAAAGAGATTGTGGAATTATTGCTCTAGTTGATCCCAGCTATCAACAGATCCAGCCTCGAGGTCCGTGTACCAATCAAAAGCATTTCCATTTAATGAGCGGACAAACTGCTTGACAAGGTATTCTCCATAAGTTCCAGCATTGTTGCATGTCTCAACAAAGTGCGCCACATGTTGCTTTGAATTTCCTTTGCCATTAAACTGTTGAAATTTTGGAGGTTGATAGCCAGCGGGCATCTTCAACATATCAATCCTTGCAGTGTACGTCTTCGCGTATGTAAGGGAAGACTTGGTAGCAACTTCGTACTTGCTGTTGATAGTTCCTTCGATGAACTCCTTCAGTTGATCGATTGGAATCATCCCTTTAGACGAGATAGGGATAGCCTTATTGGATGCAACTTGTCTTGGGGGAGGATCAATCTCTTGAACTTCTGGGAGTTTGGTAGGTGCATGGGTAGATTCTTCTTCCATCAAGATTCCGACCCTGTCGGTGAGCTTGTCAATTCTAGCATCTTGATTTTGCATGCATTTGGTCAAGCTAGCGATTGCTTCCGTTAAGTTTTCCAACTGCTCCTCCACAGATGAAGTGTTTGTCACCATGGCTTGCATGATTGTTGTGGATGATGGAGAGTAGCACGGATTTTCACATAGATTGATCCTTGATTGGCTCACGCTCTGTGGTGTAAGTGGGAAGGATCCATCACTTGAAGTGTCATCATCTTCCTTCACAGAAGAGTGCTTGGATCCAGAGAGGTCAAGCAGAGCAAGAGTCTTATTGATCTTTTCAGTAACATCGCTTCCTCCTTCCGGTGTGTTTGTGGAAGATCTTGCTCCTTTTGAGGATGAAGGTCCGAAAACAGGGGTAGATGCAAACGGCACTTGGGGTGCTTGTTGTCCTAACGAGCTTGCTTTGCTCCTCGTAACTGGCCCAAAGCTTCCAAAGGGAACTCCGAGTATGTATTCCACATCAGTATAGAACCTGGAATTAGCAGCCTTGGCGGAGGTTGAACTTGAGTTGATTTTCTTGGAAGCCATTTCGTTGTTCTTCAACTTTGATGATTGAAAAGTTGAGATGAGAGGTAGAGATTGTCCCACTGGGCGTGCCAGAATTTGTAGACAATAAATTGCGTCGTAAAAAAAAAAAAAAGAATCAAGACCGAAAGATATTGTAACAATCGTAGTATTTTATTTCGAATATAATGAGTGTACAATCTCTATAAATCCTCTGATTCTACTTTTCAACGGTAAATAAAAAGAGCTTTTGAGCTTAATCTTTTAATTTTATTTGATTTTAATCCAAGTGCTTGAAGCTTGATCTTGATCTTGACGTACTTTTAATCCAAGAGCTTGCAGCTTGTTCTTGAATCTTCGTCTTGATCTTTTAATCCTTAGAATACTTGAATGCTTGTAGCTTTTAGAGAAATCCGCAGCGTTTGATCCACGGGCTCCCCCTTGCTTCTTGTTATAACTTCTGGTGTCTTTTTTGAGTTATGAAGACCCCTATTTATAGTTGTGGAGGAGAGGAGTTTTGATAATAACAAACTCTTTCCGACCAATCAAATTGAAGTATGACATGGCCGCATTTGATTGGCTAGAACATGTCACTTGCACACGTGGCGCGATTTCATTGTCCTTTTAATGTGACTTGGCATGCCTTGTCATTTTGAGACGTAGCATGATCATATTGGCTCTTTTGTTTGACTTGGCATGTCACATCATTTGACATGTGGGCATCAATTTTAGCCTCTAAGAAGATGAAATTTTAGGCTTAATGAAGTTGGCTCATCATTTGTGTAGTCCAACTAAATATGCTAGCCGAATGGATTAAGACCTATTTATTTAATCCATATATGTTGGACTTATATAATTAATTCAATTATATCAGCCCGTAGTATTTATTGGACCAATATATCTTGAATTTTAAAATATAATCCAAATTCTTTTATGAATTTAATTTTAATAAAATTTATATGCCTACAATTACATTATCTAGTTTACATGTATTAGATGTCTGGTTTGTTTGGTTGCTTCTGCTGCGCATGTTCTAACATGAAATACTTACACACCACATGTTTACACCTAATTATATTAATTCACCATGATTAAGTGATAAATTAAGATGAGAATGCACACTAATTAATCATGAATCATGATGATTAAGCCAGAAAACTGTACGTCAAAGACATGTATAGTATATGCATTGATTTACTGCAAATATTGACAGTATAAAATTTTCTTCCGTTCAATCATTCCATCCATCCATGCAATTACTTGAAGAATAGATATAGTGAAATTGCACCTTCTGCAAAAGTCAATTTGAAGCCCGAAGGTAGTGAACCTATACATCCGAATTTGCCATTTCGTAATTGAGAATAAACTCATTTTTCTCTCGTTATTTTGATGGTGTAGAGCTTCCCCGGGCAAGTATTTTAACGGAGGCTTTTTTCGTTTCTATACAATATTTAAAACTTATTTATTAAATTATCCACAATTTATATATTACTTGCCCTATACAATTTTTTCTTATAATTTATATACAATCCATTATTAGACCCTTAAATTAGAGATTCTTTGCTTGAAAAAGAGTGTAACGGAAGGGAATGAAGTCCAAATTGTCGTTCTATCTAAATAAGACTCCTTCCAATTGTATGTTACCTATTTTAAGCCATAATTAGCATAACTCTTCTCTCTCTTTGCCGCCTCCCTCCTAAATAGAAACCAATATCCGTTCTTCATTTTCAGGTTATACCAACGGCAGGTCGTCACTTCCATCATTTTCAACTTCAGGGCCATCGTCAAAAATCAGAATATAGTAGAGCAATCCAAAAATTTAAAAAAAAAAATTACACTAATACTTAGTTTAGCATGTGCAATCAAATCAATTGCTTATGGATTGCCATTATCAGTCACTATTACTACTACCATATTCAAGTTTTCAGTTTAAACAAATTTGAATCAGTGCACGTGAGTCAGTTTGAAATCCATTGTCGACTTTTCTTTCTTTAACAAATCGAGTAAGAAAAGAATAATGTATGGTACAACAACATACAAAGTAAAAATAAATTCATACAAATTTAATATACAGATTTGACATATCTACAACAACATAATACTAAAAATTGTTATCGCCTCTGTGTTAAAACTCAGAAAATCAGAAGAACTGTTAGAAGAAACAGAAAATATATAAACGATAAGAAATATTCCGAGTCCACAATTTCCTTGTGTGTCCTTAAGGAATTTTAACCCCCTCACAAGTTGCCAAGGTAATGGATTAAATCCTCCCAGGATGAAACGGAATAACCTTCCTGCAACAGTGGCAATACAAACTGCAGGATACCAACAAACTCAAAGAACAGAGCAAGCTCACACTTACGAATTCGAGAGAGAGAGACTGCGAAGTAGAATGTCAGAATGAAATTCTTGATTTTTCAGTGTATGGAAAAAGAAGCCATGCCTCAGAATTTATAGGAAACTATTGGAAGAGGTGTGATGTCTGTTCAGGAAAAA
>ML355341.1:19846-82967 GCA_005239505.1 Nicotiana paniculata
AAGCCGAAGCCGAGCCGAGCGAGCGACGACGACGGCTACCAACAAACTCAAAGAACGGAGCAAGCTCACACTTACGAATTTGAGAGAGAGAGACTGCGAAGTAGAATGCAGTATTCAGAATGGAATTCTCGATTTTTCAGTGTACGGAAAAGAAGCCATGCCTCAGAATTTATAGGCAACTATTGGAAGAGGTGTGATGTCTGTTCAGGAAAAAGTGTCTGTTCATGAAGGAAAACAACGTTCAGCAAAGGCAGCATTTTTTATTTCAGTTAATTCCGTTAATGAACTAACTGACATTTAATTTAATTATTAAATAATTAATTAAATAAACTTTGTCCAAAAATAATTTTATCGATCATTTGACAAATTCCGAAGCCGAGCCGAGCGAGCGATGACGACAGCGCGAGGATACATCATCTTCAACTCCTTTTAAGAGCTCTAAGAAGTGATCCTATATTTATACACACAAGTGTAGTTGTCTTTCACCAATGTGGTACAAAGTTCATGACAAAAGCTCACTTGATTCAAATTTTCATTTCCCTCCATTTTATTTCCCACCATTTCCCAATTCACACTCTTAGACTTTTAAGCCCAATGCTTAAAGTCCAACAAAAACAAATTTCATTCAACTAATTATACAATATACAACCTTTTACAACTTATCTACAACTTTCACACATCATTCTTACCCAGTTAAATACAACTACAACATCATACAACTTAAATATAATTTTCATACAAATTTTATACAATACGTCTTTTGTATGTATTTTGTATATGATTTAAGTCATTGTATGTGTTGTGTTCTTCTTCCTCTCTGAAATTCCAATTAAAACTTCCTCTTTTAATACAATTTTTATACATATCAACAATTTTATGTAAAGAGATAATATTTATAACTTTCATACAATGAGTCATACAGAATACAACTAATTTTCAATCATACAACATTCAATATATATATATATATATATAATTTCATACAACATTCAACCAAATACAGTTTTCATACAACAATTATACAATTTTATATGTATATTGTATATCATGTGCTATATATATATATATTGTTTTCATACAACATTCAACCAAATTCAGTTTTCATACAACAATTATACAATTTTATATGTATATTGTATATCATGTGCTCTTCTTCCAATTTCAATCTGAAAATCCAGTCAAATCTATTATTCACCAAATACCCTCAAAATCGAGATATAAATTACATAGAATATTCCAAATCGTTTGCCATTATACTCAACCCAAACAGATAATATTTTTTGAAAAATTCAAATCCGAATTCAAAGTTTCGAAACTTTTTAATGTCTATCAATTATGGAGAGTCAAACACCTTCAAAATTTATTGATTGACAATTTCAATTCGAACAATCGAGCCAAATAATTAATATCCATATGCTGCTAGCCGGCCATTGGAATGCCAACAAGAAAAGGGAAAGCCCAGAAAAGATCCAAACTCCAGCCATGGCAAAATTCATATCAATAAAAAATTAATTCCTTTCTGTACCATTATTAGAGAAAATTACGAGCTTTAGAAGAAAAAACCTCGTAGGATCGTTATAAAGAGAGGGTTAATTTCAAAGTGAGAAAGAGGAATAAAATATTGTGATAGGGGGATTTACATAAATTAAAAGGTTACAATCAAGAGATACTCATTTAAACTAATTTGTATATAATTAGTAAATTGTATATGAAGTTATAATTAAGTTAAAACCCGTCTAGCGAGGATAAATAAGTTTTTAATATAATATATATATAGGTAAAAATCTCTATTAACAGTGTGCGTACCTTGTCTCGGATTCATCTATTACATTTCCTAGTTCGTACGGAAACTTATAGCCAATTTACTCGCCTTCTGATTTTCCCTACTACCTATGAACCTTTGAATTCGTGGATTCACCAACTTTTACCAAAAGCAAATCATACATGCTTCTATGACCAAAAAAAAAAAAAAATGACACCGTAGCTTCTCGTTCTCTGCTTTTTTTCAACCAAGTGATTGAAATTCTAATTCACCAAAAAGGAAAACAGAATCAAATGACATAAATGAACAAATATCAGTTAGGCAAACCACAAGGCCACTGGCCGAAGAGTGTAAATAGGTATCATAGATGAGAAACCTAACTCATTTGGTCATTTTAAAGTGACAGCTCATGCCAATGGAAAATTGGTGTACTCGGTTCTCCTTATTTTAATTGTCTCATCTTCTCTGCATTTACTGCTACAGGATTGAATACAGATACTCCATGCACTATTCTCGTAAACTTAGCTGGCCATTCAGTCACTATTAGATGGAAACCCACCCATCTAATTACTCAAAGGCGCATCCAACTTTCCTGAAATTCTTTGGAAGGTCGATGTAAGGCTAAGCAACTGATGCTACTGCAGTTGTTTTCTGCCAACTGAAGTCCCCTCCGTACGCTGGACGAGATTGTCAGTGCCGTACGGAAAAACTAATGTCAAAAACAATTGAGACAACAGTAATGAGAATTGAAAAAAAGCTTGATTGCATTAATGAAAGCTATTACAAAAGAAGGCAACGCGGTGTCGAGGGGAAGAGACACCAGTACAGAGAATTGCTTGCTAGAAAACTTGATCCCCCCTAATAATGCTTAAAAAAAATAAATCAAAGTTACAAGACTTGACCTAAATAAGCTAAAGAATCATAATGGAAATACATGGAATAAAACTACTTTACATTTACAATGAAAAGGAATTAGTTTTCTACAAGGTAGAAACAGGTCTGTTGTCAGCAACTTTGTATTAGGCATCATAATCTGTGCGCGCGACGTTGTCTCTGCGGGCAATGTTGTCTGCCGGCGCAGCGCTGTTGGCAGCTGCATGCGACTGGGCGCTGGCGAGGATAACGGTGGGGCGATAGAGGCACATGCGCGCTTGTCACTTGGCGCGGTCAAGACCATGGGACCGTCTGTGACCCTAGGCGTTGGGAGGCTTGCCAGGACGCTACGTGGCGCATCAAAGGGGTTATGGGGCATGGCTGGAAAGCCGCCCATAACATTTTTCCCCACCTGATTTGGCGACATCCTCGGCGCTTTACTTGCAAGATAATCTTCAATTAGGCTCTTGTAGGCTTTAAGGTTTGTTCCCTTCTCCCAAGTATTCTTCTCTGCATCACAACCCTGCCATTTCACCAAAAACACTTGATGATCCTTCCTTGCTTGGTGATCCTTCCTTGAGGCATGAATCACCCGATCATCAAGTATGGCTTCAGCACGCCTTTTCCCGGTTGAATTGGGGCCTCGAATACTTGGTATTGTGAGTTGGCTCTGTGAAGGGTCCTCCGTGTCTTCCCGAAAGGTTTCAGAAGGCTGACATGGAAGGCGGGATGGATTTTCCACCAAGCTAGGGTATCCACCCGATATGCAACTTTCCCAATGCGCCTTCCAATGGACAAGGATCCAATGTATTTTTGCAATAGGCGAGGGTCATGGACCCCTGCAAACAAGTATCGCTTTGGGATTTTGACCATCAATTTGTCTCCTACTTGGTATTCAACAAAGCGATGATTTTGATCAGCATGCCTCTTCATCCGCTTTTAGGCTTTGACCAGATAGCTCCACACTATCTCCAAATTTTTCTTCCATTTTTTTGAGAAGCTAGCAGCTCGAGGAGATTTTGACATGTTTGGTGCATTCAGAGTGTGTGGGAGTAGCGGTTGCTACCCGGTAATAATTTCAAAAGCGCTTTTGTTTGTACTAGAGCTCTTTTGTGAATTAAAACAAAGTTGAGCAACATCCAGAAACTTCACTCAATTCTTCTGCGATCCAGTAACAAAGTGACGGAGATATTCCTCTAACATACCATTGAACCGCTCCGTCTGACCACCGGATTGCGGATGAAAACTTGAGCTATGACTAATTTTGACCCGAGACACTTAAATAGTTGGGTCCAAAAGTTACTAGTGAAGCGTGAATCACGGTCACTAACAATGTATTTGGGCAGGCCCCAATATTTGAAGACATGAGAGAAGAAGAGTCGAGTTGTATCTTCTGTTAATATATATTGTGGTGCTGCAATAAAAGTGGCATACTTGGAAAATCGATCTACCATAACCAAGATAGTTGTGAGATCTCCGACCTGGTCAATCCGATGATGAAATCCAGAGACACGCTTTCCCAAGGTCTTTTTGGGACATCTAGTGGTTCCAAGAGTCCCGCTTGTGTCAAGCGGTCAGACTTGTCCTTATGGCATACTAGACAAGTCCTCACATACTGAGCGACGTCATCGGCCATTTGAGACCAATAATATGCACGACTAAGTAATGCCATGGTACGTTCTTCACCGGGATGGCCGGCTCACAGAGTGTCCTGACATTACGCCAGAAGAGTCCTTCTCATATCTCCTCCTTTAGGAACATAAAGGCGATTCCCTTTTACCTTTGGGAAACCATCCTCCATATAGAATTGGCGAGGTTTTTCATGTCCTACTAGATCAAGCAAATATTGTGCAGCAGGATCCTTGATGAATAGATCATGTATCTAATCTTTTATGGTGTTAGCTACTTTGATCCCCCTTAGGGTGGCGAGTAGGCACACTGATGCTAGGTCAGTTCTCCGACTGAGCACATCAGCAACATGATTAGTCTTCCCACTTCTATACTCCATGTTGAAGTGAAATTTTGCTAGGAGTTCCTGCCATCGGGCCTCTCATCCATTCAGCTTCATCTAGGTCATGAAATGACTAAAAGATGTGTTTTCTATCTTGACCACGAACGGGGATCCCAGTAGATAATGCCTCTAAAGGCGTAAGGAATAAACAACATCCAATAATTATTTCTCGTGGGCGGCATAGCGCCGCTCTACATCCTTCAGCTTCCGGCTCTCGTATGCTATGGGATGCCCGTCTTGTAGTAAGACTCCGCCAAGAGCATAGTCATAAGCATCCGTCTGTACCTCGAATGGCTTGGCCAAATCAGGGAAGGCCAAGACGGGGCTACTAGACATAGCCATTTTTAATGCGTTGAAGGCCTCCGCTCGCCTGGATCGCCAATCCCAAGGCATGACCTTCTTGAGGAGTTCTATCAATGGCACTGCGATAAGGGATTAATTCTTCACAAATCACCGATAGAAATTGCATCGGCCAAGGAACGCCCTCAAGGCGTGGATATCCTTAGGCAGCGACCAATCTGTGATAGCTTGGATCATTTGTTGGTCCATCTTGATCCGCCCTTCCTCAATGACATGTCCGAGGAAGTCAATCTATTTTTGAGAAAAAGATCACTTGCATAACTTTGCGTATAATTCATGCTCCCTTAACCGGGCTAGGACCTTCCACAAGTGCTCTAGGTGTTCTTCCATGGTTTGGCTGTAAACCACGATGTCATCCAAATAGACCACCACAAATTCGTCAATGTACTCTTGAAAGACCTGGTTCATTAGGGTGCAAAATGTAGCCGGAGCATTAGTCAAGCCGAACGGCATACTCAACATTTTCGGGGAAGAACTGTTGGTGTATGGATGCCTTCAGTTCAGCCCGTGTCTCCAGAGCATCTTCACCGGCCCTGATGTCTTCGTACTTCACTCGCCACCAGAGTTTAGCATCACCCTGAAGATACATGGCAGCAGTTGCTACCTTCTTGGATTCTTCTAGGTATCCCACGGCATCGAAGTACTGCTCGATGTCGAAGATGAAATTTTCCACTTCTTTAGCATTCTGAGCTCCATTGTATGGCTTTGGCTCAGGAATTTTCAGTTTTTGTGCTGCAGGGGCGAGGTTCACAGCACCACCGATTTTGTTTCCACCTCCTCGAAGCAAGCCATGTAGAGCAGCATTGACAACATTGAATTGGCCTGTCAAGTTGCATATAGTTTGTTGCATGTCAGTCACCCTGTCTGCCTCATGTGCCCTGTAGGCTAAATCCTCGGCACGCTCCTGTTGGAGGCCCTTGAATTTACCAAAAATCTCAGCTACCTTAGTTGTCGTCGTTTGCCGGTCTCTTTCAGAGTCGCGACTAATGGTTTCTATGTCAACTTCGGCCTGGAGCATTCTGCGGTCTAGGTCGTCCAACCTTTGCACTAGGCTGGTTTGTAGTTCAGGCACCGTATTTACGATGGGTCGTAATATGTAAACCGTCTCTTCAAGGGCCGCAATGTGGTCCCCATAATTCACCATGGTCAGAAATGGTGGTAATGGCAATGCGTTCCCTCGTCCGATGTCGAGCCTAGGATCTGATACCAACTGTTACGTGGCGCCTTCCTGAGATTCCTTGGAAGGGCAATGTAAGGCTAAGCAACTGATGTCATTGCAGTTGCTTTCCGCCAACTGAGGTCCCCTCTGTACGCTAGACTAGATTTTCAGTGACATACGGGAAAACCAATGTCAAGAACAATTGAGAGAACAATAATAAGAATTGAAGAGAGCTTGATTGCATTAATGAAAGCTATTACAAAAGAAGACAATGAGGTGTCGAGGGGGAGAGACACCAGTACAGAGAATTGCTTGCTAGACAGCTTTTGATTGCTTGATCCCTCCTAATAATGCTTAAAAAAAATAAACCAAAGTTACAAAACTTGACCTAAATAAGTTAGAGAATCATAATGAAAATACATGGAATAAAACTACTTTATATTTACAATGAAAATGACTTAGTTTTCTACAAGGTAGAAACATGTCCATTGTTAGCAACTTTGTCTTAGGCATCATAATCTGCGCGCACGGCGTTATCTGCGCGCGCGACGCTGTTGGCAACTGCCTGTGACTGGGCATTGACGAGGAATACCGATGGGACGACAGAGACACATACACGTTTGTCACTTGTCAGAGGCTTGCTAGGATACCACGGGGTGCATCCAGAGGGTCATAGGGCATGACTGGAAAGCCAATGGAAAATGGGTGTACTCGGTTCTCCTTAGGTTAATTGTCTCATCTTCTCTGCATTTACTGCTACAGGATTGAATACAGATACTCCATGCACTATTCACGTAAACTTAGCTGGCCATTCACTCACTATTAGATGGAAACCCACCTATCTAATTACTCAAAGGCGCATCCAACTGTATGGCTCGGCCGCCAATGAAATGGGGCGAAAACTATGAAAAATCAAAGTTAAAAAATTAGGTAACTTTTTTTCATCTATCTAAGATTTGATAGACAAAGTTACTTAGTACGTACTTAAATTGGCGAGATGTAATATATATCGGATAAATATAATTGAGGTACACGAAGACCAGCTCGGACACTACCATTATCAAGAAAAAATTAGTCAAAGTGACTTTAACACAGAGAGACAGACAGGACGACCTACCAATCTCCAAGAGAGGGACAATGCTTTTGCTGTCTCATTTACTGTGGAATTTAATGTCCTCCCTTCACCTACTTGTATGTCAGGACCATTAATTTCCATATTCATGGTTCTTTATCAAAAACCTTATTTATGCGTTGCTTTTTCCAAGTGTTTTTTTAGTAACCAATCCCTATCTTTGGACATAATCTTATGTTAACCATCAAATGTAGTTAGTTGACTGTAATAAACCAGCATAATCCAAGAAAAAGACCGCTCCCTCGATTCAACTCATCAACTGGACCTTGCTGCTGTTTCCAGAGTCCTAAACGAAGCTAGGCATAGAAAAATGCTGCTTATCGCTTTTCATTATTATTATTGATGTAGTTGTCTTCGAGTAACTTATAGATTATGAGTTCGAGCAACGGAACCAGCTAATAGTGTTTGCATTAGGGTAGACTGTTTACATCACACCTCTTGAAATACGACCCTTTCCCAGACCCTACGTGAACGCGGGCCGCCTTCCATAGTTGTTTTAGTCCATCTTAATAACATATGTGAAACTCTTTACATGTCTAAATAGAGTCTAGAAGGACCGAAACGCTTACTTTCTCAGTTTCTTGGTTTAATGTGAATAAAAACTGAGATGAAAATCTTTTACTATACATCACTTTTCACAACTGGGAATTTTAAGAGAGAAAAAACAGGAAATAAGTTGCAGGGGCCATGAAGTACTACTGAACTCTTAAGAACCAAACATTCTCTGGCGATCAATCTTTTTGGTCCCTTTCACTTTACATCTGCCTTCAAGGGCTTTTTCATAAAGGGCCGACCGATGCACAAAACATCCCATATTCATGCTGAGTCCGGGGAAGGGTCGCAACCAAGAAATATGTTATAGACAACCTACGCTAATGCAACTTCAAGGGTCTCTACATGTGTTCCTGATAGAATATATGAGTTCACTAAACTATAAAGAGACCATGTCCTATATTAGTTTCCACAGATTTTACTTGCACAACAGTTATTAAATGAGGCATGGAACTTTTACGTGGAGATTTCCGGCTCAATGAGATTAAAAACCACGACCTACACTTGTAAGATTTCAACTTCACTATAAGCAACATTTTAGATTACAACCTATGCAACCTAGGAATTAAACTCTTAATCCTTCATTAACTTGTAATACACCTATTACAAGTCATTCTACAATACATCTATTACAAAGAATTCAACACATGACTAACTCTAGTCACGACACAAACACTGAAGTTTATGGTTTACAAAGGTTTCCTAATTATGCTTCTATAAAAGCAAAGTAGGAATTACAATGAACAGCAATTAGAAAGTCACAACTCAACTAAGGACATACAAAGACTTGTTGTAGGAACTGGTCCGTAGTAGTGATGTACTTTATTCTTGATGCACTTGAGAATTGTGGTCTTGATAATCAGATGCTTGAAGTGCTTGAATGAATTCTCAAGTGTTCAAGTGACGTTTTGTTGTAAGATTAATTTTAATACAACTTGGATGACATCACTTGAATGATGTAATCACCTAAATGGTACAAGGTCCTTCCCAATGGAAGTGACTGTTTTGCTGTTTGCGTGTACAGTGCAGGCAGTCACTTTCTAGTTGTGAGGAGTTAACTTCGTACTGTTGCCAGGGGAACCCAAAATCATCAGTTTCCTGTGTTGATTCTTTATCTTCTGAAGTCACAACAACTCTCTCTAGCTTGAATCAGATGTTTGAGCTATGTACCAAGTGTGTATCAGGTTCCTTATCTGGTTCTTGACAATAAGTTTGTTAGATCATCAAAACATAAATCTAAGGTATTTGAAACATATCAATTTTCCCCTTTTTGATGATGACAAACTTAAAAATTGTTAATCCTGCACAAAGCCACAAAAACCAGATAATGTAGCAGGAACCTCACAAGTTCCCCCTGAGTTTGTGCTTCCCCCTTAATCAGTGTACTAATTTTTCTTAATTCTCAATTTATCTTCCCTCTTTTGGCATCATTAAAAACACACAAACAAGCAAACAACATAAATAAGTCTAGTGTAGCTAACCCATGCTACTTGTGTGCACACAACCATGATAGAAACCAGAAGTAGCGAGACATAATCATTAGCAGCAAAAGAAGGAAAGCTTGCATTAAAAGCATAGTTGGACTATTTACAACGGGGGCATTACTAGTGATTTCCATCCACAAACCAAAAAAAAAAAAAAAAAAAAACACCACACACATCATCAAAAACACTTCAAAAAGAGATAAAATGAGAACTAGTCACTGAGGGATATGCTTAGGGGACGCTAGAGGAAGGGGGTTTGGAAGAGGCGACAAGGGTTTTGAGAACAAGATCCATCCAGGCATTGCGAACATTTGCTCATCGAGCAATTTCTCCTTTAGGTTCTCAACCTGTTGCCTGAGATCAACATTCTCCTTGTTCAGACGGACAACCTCTGAGTTGGAAGAACTGGAAGATCCTGATGCCTCTTGGGCCTGACTAAACTGAACTGGAAGATCCTAGTGTTGTCTTTGAGAAAGTCTTCTTCTTGGTTCCAATTTTTGGCTGTCCCAAAGGAACTTTAAAGTACTTGAACACTCGCGTGAGGAGAAATTCATTGGGAGACCATGGCTGCCATCTTTGAACTCTGCCAACTTATGCATATGTTCAATCATTATACCGGGCAGATTAACAGTTTTGAACCCATCCAATGCTTCCATCAGAACCAAATCAGCTTTGGAGGTGATGGATCTCCTCTCAGCACGAGGAAGTAGAACCTTTTTGACTAGCTCAAAGAGAAACTGATAAACTGGAAGCAATGCCTTCTTATGTACCCGTTCCCCTACTGTACCGCCATTTCTTTCACAATAGCGTTCCGAAATTTAGAGCTACAAGAACCACGGACGGATGTTAAACCCTCAGTAGGAACCTTGAGCATTTCTCCCAGCACCTCAGAATCCATAACAATGTCGACTCCATTCACCAATGCACAGATGTGGTCAGATTCAACAGTAAAGAGGTCCGCATAAAAACTTTGTACCTCTTCCTCACATACCTTGGGGACATCCATATTAAATAAGTTTCCCCACTGTTGAAATTCACACACCTTAACCACTTGACGCATTCCATCCATATCAGAAATTTCAGGGGCAAAAGTACGACCCCACAATACCTTTTGATACCGCAATCTTTCCTTTCCAGAGATACTACCACCTTTCAACTTTTTCGAAGAACCAGGTTCTTCATCATCCACCAATTTTCTTTTTACATACTTCCCATGAGACTGAAATTTTTCACCAGACTTCACTTGCATGTTTCACTACACTTCCACTTCCACTTCTTTCAACTTGTCACTGACTTTCACAGGGTTTTCACTCGAACTCCTTACCAACTTTTCACTGGGTGTACCAACTGCACTTTTAGAAGGACTCTCAGAATTTGAACGAGAAAGAGAGTGCTTCTTCCTTAGGGGCCTCTTAGTTAAGGAACTTGGTTCCTCTAGAGCTTCCTCATCAATAGCAACAACTGGTATATCCTTATCAACTACCACTTAACCATCCTTGACTAGTCTTTTTTTCTTCCTACGACTCCTCTTACTCTTCTTGAGAGCAGACTCAAGAGCTTCCTTTTTCTGCGACCTGGTAGTAGGTTGCTTAGGAGGAGGTTCAGGAGTTGTCACTGGCTTCCTTACCCAGACAAACTTGCTAAGCACAACATCATCTAAATCATATTCATCACTAGACCTCATCACAAGAGGCACAACACCCAAAGGCTCAATATCAAAGTGAGGAGAAGGAGCAGGGTCGAAACTGACCTAGGATGACAATTCTTGACCTGTTTTCTTAGGAGAGGAGCCAGGTCCATCAAGTGGAGTCCCAGTAGTTTCATCCTGTGCAGGCTGTTCAAAGAGCACAAGTGTTCCTACCCCCACTAAGGGCTGAGTCTCTTCCCCCTGAGACTCAGGCACACCAGAACTTTCTTCAACTATACCCCCTCAGTATCAATAGAAAGCATGTTTTCTTTGGAATCCCTCTCTTGAGGTTCCATAAAAGCAGTAGCAGGAGAGGCGGAAATACTTGTAGACTCGTAACTTTCCATAGTAGCCTTAGCAATTTATGGACTGATCGATGATACTTTTATTGCAGAGGGAGACTCACTCTGTTTTTCTTCTGGAACGGAAATTTCCTCTTTACTCTACTCGTTGAGCGTCTCAGGCGTCAATGGAAGGATATGATCATTCTTAGGAATGTTTGATCTTTCAACACTTGGGAGAGGATCAGAGTCAGAGTGGGTAGAGAGAGGGGTGGAGAGAGAAAGAGAGACTGGTTTAGGGTTTTCACTTGGAACAGTGGTAGGAGAAGAAGCAACTGGTGGGGTTTTTATGGGTGAGGACTCGGTGGTTTTATCATCAGTTGTAGGAGAGGTTGTCTGATTCTCAACCATGGTAAGAGTTTTTGCGTAAGAGTATTTGAGAGAAGAGAGAAGACATGAGAGTTGGTTCAAGTTTGGAAGTGAGAAGGTTATAATGGAGTTGATGGCATTTAAGAACAAAGGTGAAACGGGTTCTGAAACGGCGGCAAGTACATGGGAAGATGCAAAGCTTCAGAGAGACGTGAAAATATTTTGAAAGAAAAGACGTGACATACAGAAACTGAAAAGTTGATGATGTGACATTATTTTTGTTCCTTTTAAGATGTGTATGAGAAAAACAAAAGACTACTAACCTGTGTCACAAGAACCAGGTTCCCTTGACCAGTCTTTGCAAAAAGTGCTTAACCCTCTTTTACCGCTCATGCATTGCCTCAGCAGCTTCTGTAATCATCATGCATGTCTACCTGCAACAGTATAGGAGTGAGTTAGACTTTGACAAAAAACACTTTAGCTAGTTTTACATGTATGTGACTTTCATAGCCATATGTTGGGAATCAAGTTCTGTGTTGGACTTTATCAGCCCCAGTGTCAGCCGATTTCTCTCAAAATGTTCCCTGCTCAGGGCTTTGGTAAAAATGTATGCAATTTGATCTTCTGTGCTGCAAAACTTCATATAGATAAGTCCATTTTCAACGTTGTCTCTGAGAAAATGATGTTGCACATCAATGTGCTTGGTTCTCTTATGTTCTTATGTTGGACTGAATTTTTGGCCATGTTGAGTGCACTTGTGTTATAACACAAAAGAGGTACACAATCAGTGTACACTCCAAATTCTTCCAACTGTTGTTTGATTCACAGTAGCTGAGCACAGCAAGAAGCAGCTGCAACATATTCTGCTTCAGCTATTGAAAGTGCCACTGAATTTTGCTTTCTTGCGCCCCATGAGATAAGACATGAACCCAAGAAGTGAGCCATTCCAGATGTGTTTTTCCTGTCCACAAGATAACCTGCATAGTTAGTATCAACATACCCAACAAGATTAAAATTGTCACCTGAAGGGCATGTGTTCCCTTTTCTTAAGATTCTTTTGGCAGCCTTCTGATGAGATTCTTTGGGATTTGACTGAAACCTTGCACATAGTCCCACACTAAATACGATATATGTTCTGCTTGCAGTGAGATAGAGGAGAGATCCAACGATGCCTTTATACATGGTTTGATTCACAGGAGAGCCAGATTTATCCATATCTAGGCGAATAGTAGTGGCAATGGGAGTGTCAATCACTTTTAATGCTTCGATGTCAAACCTTTTCAGAAGCTCATTGATATACTTTTGCTGACTTATAAATGTCCCCTTTGTGGATTGCTTCACTTGAATACCCAAAAAGAAATTCAAAACTCTCCCATCATGCCCATCCCAAACTCACTTCCCATGAATTTTGCAAATTCTTCACATAGTGAATCTGTTGTTGCCCCAAAAATGATATCATCAACATATACCTGAACAATAAGCAGGTTCCTCCCTCGTTTCTTTAGAAATAAAGTTTTGTGAATTTTTCCTCTTGCAAAGCCATTTTCTAAGAGAAATTTTGACAACCTTTCATATCAAGCTCGAGGATCCTGCTTCAGCCCATACAACGCCTTGTCTAATTTGAACACATATTTAGGATATTCATGACATTCAAATCTTGGAAGTTGCTTTACATAGACTTTTTCCTTGAGGAAGCCATTTAGAAATGCACTTTTGACATTCATTTGGAACATAGTGAATTCCTTATGAGATGCAAAGGCAATGAGGATTATGATAGCCTCCATACAAGCAATTGGAGCAAAAGTCTCATCATAATCAATTCATTCCTCCTGATTGTAGCCTTGGACCACTAACCTTTCCTTGTTTCTTGTTGTACTTCCAAATTCATCAAGATTATTCCTGAATACCCACCTGGTTCCAATGATGGTGCGATCTGTAGGTTTGGGTACCAGGTGCCATACCTTGTTCCTCTCGAATTGATGCAGCTCTTCTTGCATAGATGTGATCCAGTCTGCATCTTTCAAGGCCTCCTTAATATTTTTGGGTTCCATTTGGGAGAGAAATCCTGAAAAGGAAAGTGAATTTCTGGCTTTTGATCTGGTTTGAACACGTGAATCCAGAGGAGTGATTATATTGTCAAGAGGATGTGAGCTCTTATGTTTCCAGTTTGGCACTTGAATTTCATTTGTGGAGGAGCTAGGCAAGCCTGACTGGTTTTCTTGCATGCTTCTTTCTGCTACCAGTGGAGTACCTTGAATTGCATCAACAACTCTATCTCCAGCTTCAGTGGTTGTGATTGTAGAATCTGGTTCCTCTCCAACATATGAGGAAGAGGTTGTATTGTCTTCACTTGTCTCCTTGACATGGCTCATCATGTCTGCCTTTCCATTTTCCATGCCAATCACCTCTCTTGGAACCAACAGAGGCTCTCCATCTTGATCATCTTTCTTGTTCTTCTCACAAGAGAGATAAGACTCGTCAAAAATTACATGTACACTCTCCTCAACACACTGATTTCGTTTGTTGTATACCTTGTAGGTTTTTCTTTGAGAAGAATAACCTAGAAAGATTCCTTCATCACTCTTGGAATCAAATTTTCTAAGTTGATCATTTCCATTGTTGAGAAATAACATTTGCATCCAAATGTTCTCAAGTGAGTCAGCATGGCTTCCTTCCATTCAGCAACTCATAAGGAGTTTTGTTCAAGAGAGACCTGATAATGCACATGTTCACCAAGTAGCAAGCAGTGTTGATAACTTCTGCCCAGAAGTTCTTAACAATCCCACTATCGATCAACATTGTTCGTTCCATATCTTCAAGAGTTCTGTTCTTCCTCTTCGCAACTCCATTTTTCTGTGGTGTTCTTAAGGCTGAGAAGTTGTGGGTGATGCCATTTTCGTTGTAAATTCATCAAACTTTGCATTATCAAATTCTGTTCCATGATCTGATCTAATGCATGCTAGTTTTGATTCCATCTTTACTTGGATCTTCTTCACAAAGGCTATAAATACCTGAAAGGTTTCATCCCTTGTTATGAGGAATACAATCCAAGTGAATCTGGAGTAGTTATCAACTATTACAAAAATGTATCTTTTTCCTCCCCTGCTTGGCACCATCATTAGTCCATATAGATCCATATGAAGAAGATCAAGTGGTTTTGAGGTGCTGACATCCTTTTTGGGCTTGAATGAAGATTTTACATGCTTTCCTCTTGCGCAGGCATCACACACTTTGTGCTCCTTGAACCTTGACTTGGGCAGACCACAAACCAGGTCCTTCTGGACCAGCTTATTCAGTAGAGAAAAGCTTGCATGCCCCAGCCTTTTGTGTCATAGTTCAGCATCATCATCAACTGCTTTCAGGCAGCTCAAATCACCACTTTATGTAAAGTCTAAAAATCCGTAACGTAGATATTCTTGTATTTTTTAGCCACAAGCATCATTTCACCATTTACAAGGTTTGTAATTGTGCATATCTTGGACAAGAACTCTACCTTGTTTCCTTTATCACATATTTGAGAAACACTCAAGTGACTGTACTTGAGACCATTGACATAGTACACGTTCTCAATTGATTGAGTGAGTGATTTTTTAATTTTCCAAACACCAAGAATGTACCCCCTTATTCCATTTCCAAAGGATACACTCCCTCCTTGCAGGGCTTTCAATGAACGAAAGTCCATGGTATTTCCAGTCATGTGCTTTGAACAACCATTGTCCATGTACCACTGCTTGTTGCTTCCTTTCATTGCTCCTTGCACAAGGAAATCAAAGGTTAGATTTAGGAACCCAAACAAGTTTAGGTCCCTTGTAATGAGGAAAGGGATGAATGAGTGCTCTTTTAGTCCATGCAGGTAATATGCTTTTTCTATGAGTGACACCAGGTCCTCTATCAGTAGTTACTTTTTCAGCAAAACCTTATTTTTCTGAAGAGACTGAACCCTGGCCTAGAAATTTTCTTTAAAATGCCCATTGTTATCACAGTGGGTACATAACTAATTGTCGGGTATAGTGACATACTTGCTATGAGGGTTGTAGGGAGTTCTCTCCCTTTGAAACCCTATTCCCTGCCTATTTCCATCATTGTTAACATACATGGTAGTAATAGCACCAGAGGACCATGTCCACTTAAGAGAATTTTCAAGATCACTTTTTACTCTTTCTAAATCTGCCTGAAACTGTCTATTTTTCTCAAGTTCAGCACACAAGCTAGTTTTTACCAGATTCAACTCATTCACAAGCTTAATGTGTGCCTCACTTGCAACTTCTTTTTCTTTTTCAGGATTTCCAGGCTACTTGCAATTTTAAGTTCCTCTATTGTTTTCTTTAGGTCTACTACCACCACTAAAACATCATCTCTTTCTTGCTCAATAATAGCAACTTTCTCAATTAAGGCTTCCTTTTTCTTTATTAACATTCTCAGTGGTTTCTATTAAGTCAACCAATACCATCATTAGATCATCTCTTTCGTATTCTATGCTAGTGATTTTCTCAACTAGAATCTCCTTTTCAATTTTCAAATTGTCTATTGTCTCCTTCAAATCAATAACAACAACAACCAGGTCGTCTCTGGTTTGTTCAGCATCTCCTAGTTCTATAGTTGAAGCATCTTTATCATTTATAAGACTATGGTACGCATCAATTAATACATTTGCTAATGACATGAGCTTTTTAGGAGAGTAGGATTTCAGATTTCTCTGAACATCCAGAAAGTTTACCTCATCATTGTCGTCATCTTCATCATCATTTGATTGACCCATCAAAATGAAAATTCAATCATACTCGGTTGTTTCACTTTCCACTGCCATCATTGAACTGTCATCAGTATCATTTTCTTCTTCAGACTCACTGGAGGAGTCTCCTCATGTTGCAAGATCTTGCTTCACAAAATTGTCAGCGGCGTTCTTTCTATTGATGCATTTATCAGGAACTGGGTTCCTCTTGGCTGCTTTGTCATAGTTGTGCTTGAAATATTCTTGCTTCAGGAGAGGGCAGTCCTTGATGAAATGTCCTGGCTTTCCACACTTATGATAGAGGTCATAATTCTTTGGCTTGCTAGAACTGCCCTTCTTTAGGATACCTCCATTCTTGTGAACCATTTTCTGAAATCTTCTAGTCAAGTATGCTATGTCACTATCCTCACTACTTGAGTCATTGTTTTATGTCTTGAGAACCAGGTTCTTCTCCCTCTTTGGTTCTCTTCTCTCACTGTCCTTTTTTATTTCGTAGGTCTTCAGATTTCCAACCAGCTCGTCTATTGTTAGTGTCTGCAAATCCTTTGCCTCGGTGATAGCATTCACTTTACTTTCCCAAGAGCTAGGAAGCACGCTAGGATATTCCTCACAAGCTTGTTTCTTGGAATAATTTCACCAAGAGAGTATAGCTCATTTATGATGGAAGTGAATCGAATGTGCATATCCTTAATGGATTCATCGTCCTTCATTCTGAAAAAGCTCATACTCAGTGGTGAGCATGTCAATCTTGGATTGCTTTACTAGAGTGGTTATCTCGTGAGAAGTTTATAGAGCTTCCCATATTTCTTTAGCATATTGACAAGCGAATATCTGGTTGTATTCATCAGGACCTATTCCACAGACCAAAATTTTCTTAGCACAAAAATTTTTCTCAATAGCTTTTCGATCAGCGTCGTTGAACCCCTTCCCCATCTTAGGAACTGTTACAGCTGGATCTCCAACCTTCTTTGTAGGGACAAAGGGACCATCACAGATGACGTTCCATAGCTCGGAGTCTTCAGCCATGATAAAGTCATGCATCCTTGTCTTCCACCACCCATAGTCTGTAAGTGGACTGACCTGCTTCGAAGTTTGGTGGAGCAGTCATGAGGATCCTTTCTAGGTGTTAACCTGATAGAAAGAACCCGCTCTGATACCAATTGATAGAATATATGAGTCCACCAAACTATATAGAGACCGGGTCCTATATTAGTTTTCACATATTTTACTTGCACAACAGTTAGTAAATGACGCAGAGAACTTTTACATGAAAAATTCTCGGCTCAATGGGATTAAAAACCACGACTTACACTTGTAGGATTTCAACTTCACTATGAGCAATCTTTTAGATTACAACGTAAAAATTGCGCGGGGCACCCTATTTGGTCGCCCCCATTTAACCTATACCCGCTTTTTTAAAAACTTTTAACTTGTACCCACTTTTTAATAACTTCAACTCCCCTTTCCCTTGCTGAGCTGAAGTTCACCAGTTAAGCTGAAATTCGCCAGTTATAAAGACAAAACTTCAGCATACGGGGCTGAAGTTCCTCAGTTACAAAGAAAAAACTTCAGCTCTAGAGCTGAAATTCCCCATTTACAAAAGACAAAAACTTCAGCTCTAGAGCTGAAGTTCCCCAGTGTAACTGGGGGAACTTCAGCCCGTATGCTGAAGTTTTTGTCTTTATAACTGGGGAACTTCAGCCCCGTATGCTGAAGTTCCCCATTACAAAGACAAAAACTTCAGCTCTAGAGCTAAAGTTCTCCAGTGTAACTGGGGGAACTTCAGCCCCGTATGCTGAAGTTCCCCGTTTACAAAGACCTATTTACTAGAGCTGAAGTTCACAAGCTACTTCAGGCCCGTCTACTAGAATGCTGAAGTTTTGCGTGATTGCCTTTGCTACTTCAGTCCCGCATGCTGAAGTTATGCGCAAAAGCGGGTACGGATGCAATTTTTTTTACAAAGCGAGTATAAGTTAAAACGTGGCACAAAAAGTGGGTACGGATGCAAAAGCCCCGATTACAACTTATGCAACCTGGGAATTAAACTCTTAATCTCTCACTAACTTGTAATACACCTATTACAAGTCACTTTGCAATACACCTATTACAAAGATTTCAACACATGACTAAGTCTAGTCACGACACAAACACTAAAGTTTATAGTTTACAAAGGTTTCCTAATTAATTCTTCTATACAAGCAAAGTAGGAATTACAATGAAGAGCAATTACAATGTTACAACTCAACTAAGGACATACAAAGACTTGTTGTAGGAACTGGTCCGTAGTAGATGTAATCACCTAAATGGTACAAGGTCCTTCCCAATGGAAGTGACTGCTGCATTGTAATGTACTGTTTGCGTGTACAGTGCAGGCAGTCACTTTCCAGCTGTGAAGAGTTGACTTCATACTGTTGCCAGGGGAACCCAAAGCCATCAATTCCCTGTGTTGATTCTTTATCTTCTGAAGTCACAACAACTCTCTCTAGCTTGAATCGGATGTTTGAGTTGCGTACCAAGTGTGTATCAGGTTCCTTATCTGGCACTTGACAATAAGTTTGTTAGATCATCAAAATATAAAGCTACGGTATTTGAAACCTATCAGTTCCGAATTTTCAAAACTAGGGAAACGAAATCAAGAAACAAAATAATCCGCCCCGCAACCCCAATGGAAGCAAAGGAGGGAGATGGTATTGTATAGCGCACAGAATAAGTTTTTGACTCCAAAATTACTTAACATCTACTTTAGTCGACCCAGTGCAATTAATTTGCGAGCATTCGATAATCCAGGGAATATTAGATAAAGAATTTTTCTAGCCTAAAGGTGTTTACATGATTTTACAAGAAGATAACGAGGGCCATGCAACATATTTTGTGTATATCAGGGTGAAGACATGGGTATGTTTAGAGCTGAGGACTTTGTCCACATTTTGCAATGTATATTTAAATGACACAATAAATGCACATGCAACATACACAACTAACTACATACTCCTTCACCTGCTTATATTAACTTCTGTATCTCAGAACTCTTTATATACTGCTCCTCACTTGTATCACTTCCCATCACTGAATTCTCTATCTATCCTTTCATTCGTTCTCTTTTCTCTCTGTCAGACAGTCTCCCTTGGAAGCAACATGATGGAGAAACAGAGAAGTAAGCAGAGTTCTCTAATTCTGTGGGCCGCACTTGCAGCGTTACTCTCGCAGAATTTGGTCATTCCTGTCATGTCTACTGCTTCTTTTGAAGAACAGAAGAACTTCTACATTCCTGATCCAACCATCGGAAGTCCCCCAGGAGGTCTCCTTACCACTCTATATATTTTGCTATTTGCTCTAATATCTTTTTCTTTATCAGTTCTAAGATGCTCTGTAACTAGTTACTAAGCATAATGTGTGCTAATATACAGAAAGCACTATAAATTATAAAATGGTAAAGTATCTAAGAAACAAGAAGGGCGTTCCTGGTTTTGTCGTTTTTAATTGTTTGAGGCTGCACTCACTCTCATATTATTTGTTCGGTTGGTTTCATAATGGGGTTGTTCAGTACAAGCTACCAGCACTCGCAACTCAAAACCACAACACAACCACCCTTTATTTACTAGTGTTGGAGTTTTCGCCCTTAGGGGCAAGAATTTAGTCCCAGCTTATTTGGAGTGTCTAAAGTGATACTTTCATTCTGACAATCCATTTTGTGGATAACAGGTTCAAGCACACCTCCATCAAGTGGCCATGGAACTCCGTCCTCTCACACAACACCATCTCATGGAAGTGGTAGCCACGAAACACCACCATCTCATGGAAGCAGTAGCCATGGAACACCACCTGCAAACTGTGGTAACCCTCCAAAAGTAGGGCATCATCATAACCCTACCCCAGCTCCTCCTTCCGGAGGTCATGCAGGTGGCTACTACCCCACCCCTCCAAGTACTCCTAGACCTAGTACCCCCTCCACACCCACTATTGTAAGCCCACCAACTACTCCTATCGTTGACCCAGGCACTCCAAGCACTCCTGCTATCCCAACACCATCACCTCCTTTTACATGCGAGTAAGTTAACTTATTGCATCAGCTTTAATTTACATTCTTAACTTTAATATGCAGCATATTATAACAAATAATGACATGATTGCAGTTACTGGAGGACTCACCCGGGACTAATATGGGGCTTGTTTGGTTGGTGGGGAACCGTTGGTGGTGCATTTGGTGTGGCTAGTGCTCCAGGGCTCGGCGCACATATGAACTTGTTGCAAGCACTTTCAAACACACATACTGATGGATATGGGCAACTCTACAGGGAAGGCACAGCTTCTTTGCTGAACTCCATGGTTAGCAAGAGGTTCACTTACACCACCACGCAAGTCAAGGACAATTTTGCTGCTGCACTCAGTTCAGACAAGGCTGCAGCAGCTCAGGCTCAGCTCTTCAAGTTAGCCAATGAGGGTCGGCTCAAGCCCAAAGCTTGAAAATTCATTTCCACAATCACCATCAATATCTTCTTATGTCCAGTTTCATTATGATTTCCTGTGTGTTTACTTTAGGGTTGAGCATTGAAGTTTTCTGTTTGTCTTTATCAAAATTAGTGCTTTTCTATTTGCTTTTGAATCTTACAAAATCAAGAGGATACCAACCTTCATTGTTTAATCAGTTATCAGTAAAACATTTCTTGTTGTATTACATGTGTGAATGCCGGTTCCCAATTTCAGAATATTCTATTTTTCCCCTTTAGAGTAAAGAAGGTTCTTCCAAATAAAAACAAAGTAGACTTGTGCCAGCATGAAGATTCTACTTCTGTTTATAAAACAAACTAACCTCAGTAACCAAGAGCAAAAAGAGTTACCTGCACCCTACCTCCTTTAGTAGTTGAAAAAACACAGATGTGTGATGTGTCAAGGCTAGTTGAGCTTCTCTAATACACTTTACCAGCCTTAATTTCTCATCAAGGGTGTCGACGACCATCTGCAATTGCAATTATTATTCAGTGCTGAGCAATGGATCTGATAAAAGAAGGTATTCTATGAATTATGGAAACCATTCAACTCAGAAAACGTGACATGAAAGCACATGCATGAAAGAGTTTATGCTGACATCAATGCTGCACCATACACTTGGCCGCCTTCCCTTATCATGGATAACATCAGAGAGTTTACATTACTAACAACCCTGGGAGAATAGTAATATAATGATCAATGGTTCATGAGACATAATGAAGTGTGGTACTAAAAGCCATATACAAGGAAAGATATAACAAGAACACCTGCTTATCAAATATACACATTACATAAATCTATCTACCAATACACACACACACACAAAAAAAAAAAACCATTAATAACACCTATGAAACATCATCTCATCCATAAAACTATTTCAAAAGTAGAAGGAAAGCATGATTATAAATACAGCTGTAAAAAACATTGGTGTTATCAATCTGATTCATGCAATGTAGATAATCAGCTCATACATCCAGTTTGTTCTATTTCATTACTTTTTTTATGGAAATATAATGTTTGTTAAATTGCATCACCATGCAAAAACTTAAATTGTTAGAGAGAGCACATAGTTATGTCTTCAATGCGACCTCACATGGGGACTATTCTTTTTTCATAGGCCAAGCACGTGAAGATTACTTCTGATAAAAAGTGGCGGTGAGACTCAAACTCAGGACGGCTACCTACTCCGATAACAAGTTGAATTTTATGATCACCTCATCTAAAAATTTAGGTTGTTAGAGAGAGCATATGTTTATTCAAATTAGTTATGTCTTCGACACTTTCGCTTCTTCAAGAGGAATGGACCTCCAAGAGATGCTTTCCTTATAAGACATGCTCAGGTAGAAATGACCAAAAATACAAAGTCATAACAAAACTATAATGTAATATAATATTCCAGTCATAGATGGGCATCACATTTTCATGTTGCCAACTGTATTTGATAGCTAACATTATTTCCTAATGAACCTCCTGATAAAACCATATACCAACTAAATATGAAAAAAAGAAATTCCCCCACCAGCATCAGCCTTTTCAAGTGAAACAATTAATGCATCAGCTTACTATCTTAGAGATAATTGTTAGGGACTCAAAATTGCCTCCATTTGATACAATGAGCTGCATCTTTCAAAATCAGATCCTTCAAAATGCAGGTTAATGGCTGAACTACTGGACAAATAACAGGTTTGAGCTTGCCCCAGCAATACAAATAATACAACATGAAGAAACAAGTATCTTACTACGGCAGAGGTAAGAGGTTTGAGCTTACACCCAGCAATAGAAATAGTATAACATGACGAAAAAGCATATCCCACTCAGAATTTCGTGTATATTAACAAGATTGCTAATTAAAGACTTATAACTGGTTTCTCTTATCACAATCTCTTTGATAAAACATGCTACAAAAGTTTTCTCTAGGATGTCACATTCCACAATATGTTTGCTGATGATAACCCAGAAAATTTCCCCTTCACGTAAGCTATTAAAACTCGCTGAGAAACCAATGAGTTACAAAATAAACGCTCTTTGAGATGGGGCTATAACAGGCATGCCCCAGGATGCCTGAATGTCTGTTGTCCTCTATAAAGCTACATTTTGACATTTCAGGGAATCAAACAATTTGAATTACCCAAGTTCATGACATGTCAGTAGCTTGCATCTAGTCAATGAAGAGTTTTTACCGGAAAAGTTCCCTCTACCTGACTTGCTTAATAAATTACTACATCTACAAGCATGTAGTATCTCCCAAAACAACAAAGAATGGAAAAGCTAAAGCAACAATCCATAGATAATGTATGCATATGAATTTCATATATTTCGAATCACAACTTCAAATTAGGATGTTAATTTTGTATCCATGGATTAAAACAGAATAATAAAATAAAATTGTATAGGTTTTGACGGACACAAAATCCAGTCATATGTATCGAGATTTAAAAAAAAAAAAAACAGCTCAATGATAGACCGATAAATGATTTTGATTAGCGCAGCAGGACATTAAGCAGATCTGACAGACCTTGGTTCACAACATAATATGCTTTAAAAAGAGCAGGTGTATTGATTTACCACCATAATGAATGCTAACCAACCACACAGCCTATCTCCACAGCATTAGACGCATCATAGTAAAATAATACTAAATATACTCTTGGGTATGCACCTGAATTACTTCTCCCCACTTCAGACAGCTCAAGTTGAAGGATTCATCAGTATGCAAAAAAAAAAGAATACAAATAAACCGAATTCAACCTTATGTCCGCCCTAGTAAGCACCGCTGCAAAAACTATTTAACCATCAAAAGTTTATCAAAGTTTTACCACAGATATCTTTAACTCCCCACAAGTTCTTTTCGACAATTCAATCAAGTATATACTCTTTTACAATAACTTATGAATTTTCTACAAATCTCTCTAGATGGAAATACATAATAATTGTTCATCTGAATGAAGATTTCAGTGTAAAATTTTTGTGCTCCCACAAGAATTTAGGTACAATTGGCAGCTGCATGCTTTATACAAAAGAAGCACAAGTTAAGAGAACTTGTAGTTCCTGGCTTAAAAGGAGTAGGATGCTCGAGTTGATTTGAAACATGCCACACATGACAGATAAAGAGAGGGAGGATCCAAAATAGAGTAAAGGTACTTTTGAGTGCTGGCTTGTAACTAGAGAAGCTGTTGTCAGAGTTACTTCTCGCAGATGGACCTAAATCAATATAACATCACATCAGTAATAATAGGAGGTTTCCTTGAGGCAACTGGCAAGTCTGATCAGAAACTCTTCATAGATATATTCAGTAGAAAGAGACAATTAAAGGGAAGCAGATGAAACTTACAAACATTACAACAAAGAGTCACAAGCAACAAACAATATTTGACATGCACCAAGGTTGCAGAGCCTCTATCACATTAATCTCCAAGTGGTGACACTATGGGCTTGTATGAAATGAATCCAATCATTCCAATTGAAATCTGTACCTTAGCACTTGCCGGAATAACCAGCAACTAGGAACATCTATTGTAGTAATACTGCAACTGAGATATCTGTAATGTCATACGAATCTCGACAGCTGACTTGGACAAATAGTTGCATTAGTGTCTGTACCTTATAGCAGAAAAAGCAAATAAGATACAGATTTCTGTTCTTCATGGAAACCGTCAAATATAACCCCCTCCCCTCCCTCAAGATGAGCAAATCCTGTATCCTATTCATGCTGAAGGATCCTCAAAACCCAATCCAGGACTCATAAAGCTTGCGGCAAGTGCAGTGAATCCAATAAAAGTTGAAGCTAATACAACAAATTTCTACACAAGGAGTGTATCCAATATCAGTTGATGCTAATATAACAAATTATCCAGAATCCTGTCTTCCAACCTTAAAACATGATATGTTGGAAGTCAAAACTATCATATTTTTACATCCAACAAAATCTAATTCAAAAAGAGATCTGAATTTAGTCTTTTGTTTCCTGCCATAATGCACTAGAGCGAGAATTGAACCATAAATTGATGATGTTAACGGGGTCAATTGTAACCTAGGAAGGTAAAATAATGCCAACGCCCCAGAGTCATTATGTTTGGAAGACACATCTAAATAATAGCTTGGATTATATATAAACACCCAACCATCCCCAATATATTATTTAACTAAAGATGAACTTCACTTAATTACTTTCCAACAAATGAAGTCCATTCTCAGACAGAATGCTCACTCAATTTCTTCTGGATAAAAAAACAAGGGCAACCCAGTGCATAAAACATCCCGCGTTCACGCAGGGTCAGGGAAAGGCCCGCACCCAAAGGGGTGTGATGTAGCAGCCTACCCTGATGCAAGCATCACTGGCTGCTTTCACGGCTCGAACCCGTGAACTATAGGTCACACGGAGACAACTTGAATCATTCTTCCATAAACTACATTATTATAATTGCTGCAGGGAAAGAATTTATACATGAAAAAAATAGTAGTAATAAATGATCACCCATGCTGAAGCATAATTAACTCAAGGAATGAAATTCCAATCCATGTAAAGAGGAAAGATAGAGCAAAAGAGATAACAACTTTGATTTCATTTTCCCTAGCTCTCCAAGAACAGAAAGGCTTGTGTTTCTTTTAATGGTGAGATCAGAACTTACAGCAACTTACAATTGAAGTTTCATTCCTAAGGACGAAGAAAGTAGACCTAGTTCCTAAGTGTCTTGCACTATACACTCTTTTCTGCCCATAAGAAAAGGAAAATCAGACGAATAACAATAGGCAGCCCATTTCATATGTATGAAGTTTGAATGCTAATACAATATTCCATCACAACATGGCCACAGTTATCCCAACTTGAACTTCGACCTCGTGCAAAAACATGAGCAACACAACGGTACTGAGGTCTGTTGTCAGCCAGTCCAAAGCCGTGGTACTGATAGTCTCCCCCCGCTAACTAGATGAAAATTACACAGCATAAGAATTCTGATCAGCTCATATGAGTTTCAAACCAGTTAAAGATTTGTTCAGACTGCAAGCTGGTCATTTCATGATAAGCAAACGCAAGATTCAGTTCCTCTTGAATGTGATTCGCTATGGACTTGTCTGGGAGAATAATCTCTCTCTCCTTGAGAGCTGCTTTCCATTGTATAGCACGCCCGTCATTTCTCATGAAACCTTTCGTATCAATGAAACCCTTTTGCTGGAACAGACTATACAACTTCTCTGAGGTACCTAGATCAAGACCCAAAATCCTGTCAGCTAAGAGATTAGATGACAATGCAAACTCCATGCATTTGACCTCTGCAACATCAATGCCTTTTCCCTTCAAGAGTGTCAAGTATCTCTGTATTCTCCGCCTTCTCCTTTCATCTTTGGGCATGTGCACGAAAAGGGTAGGGGGGTAATTCTTTGGAATATCCATTTGACCAAACAATCCCTCGGCAATCATTATTGCGATGCTACTAAATCTTAAATCAGTTGCAAGGGCTGAAACGAAATATCCACCAGATGAAGCACCCAACGCTACAAGAGGCAGGTTTAGAAGCTTTTGTTTCATAATCCACCATTCAATAATATCTTTAACAATCAACCTTTCCTCTTCAAACGACCAGCACCTCCCAGCACTAGTTACCGCAAGAACAGCAAATCTCCTAGCTAAGGCATTAAGGACGATTAGCCTTTCTTCAGGTAGACCCGCACAATTTGGGCACTTAGGTGATCTATCCCAAAAGTTAGCTGCTTTACCATTACAACCATGTGCCAGAAAGAGAATTGCCTTGGGTGAGTCTGGGATTTGCCATATTAAATCTGTTCCATTTCTGAACTCCACAGTTGGATCTAACTTAACCGAAGAGCTAAAGCTATTCCAATTTTGTGTCAATAAAACAGATGATGAATCAGATCTTTCTCCAGTTTCTCTATACAAAATCAAAACTAGGACACAAATTAAAATGAGAAATGTAGTAATAACCGGCTTTCGCAGATGCTGGGCATTATTTTGTTGTTTCAGCATCCTATTTCCCCGTTTGAGCATGCCTGGAAAAATAATCAATACAGTAGAATCATACATTTTAGCAGCACATCTCTAGGCAACTTAAAAATAGGTCAAATGCACGTTCTAATACAAAAGAGAGTGATAAACCTAATGAAAACCCTGTAAATACATTCTTTTGGGAAAATAAAATAAGTAAACCAAAATTCAATTTCATAAATAGAATCATTTGTTAAATGTCATTTCTTGAAATACAGAGGAACAAAAATCCCATTACATTAAATAGCATGAAAACTCTTAATTGAAGAATTAATCAGTTAGCAAAGAAGGAAAACAAACTCTTTTTTCTGTAAGGTAGAATGAATTAGTAAGCTACTTTTGCATAAAATCAAACAAGTCAGGGGCATCATATTGTCAACTTCATAAAGCTGTGATCAACTATTTAATTAAAAGCCCGACACTAAGATTGTGAACACCAAAATACAACCAAAATCGTTTGAATTAATACTAATGAAACCGGGTATTGTAAATTACCTTAAAGCGTTTCACTAATGATGTCTCAAATTAGCGTTTCACTAATGATGTCTCAAATTATTCTGTGAGGTTTTAGTGCTACCGGCCAAAAACTATTCATATCAGTGAAGAATGAAGAAAGTTACTTACACGCGCCACGACGCGAGTACCCCGAGCTTGTCGCCAACTCCAATTTTGGTCTTGGGCTCCCTTATAAATATTTTGAGCCCAACAAGTACAAAAGGAAATTGGAATTCTTTGGAAAAAAAAACACGCGCTAGTCAGTTTTTCGGACTGGTCATTCAAAAATAGTCAGTCTCTATTTTTCTGCAATACGGAAAATTTCAGCATAATATACTAAAGATCGGTGCACCTGTATATGAACTTCCATTATGCTGGAACTCCAACACGCGAAAAGCTACAGCGTAATATACTAGAGATTGGAGTACCTGTGTAAGAACTTCCAGCATATTATGTTGGACCGATATATTATACTGGAACTCCAGTATATTATGCTGGAAGTCCAGTATATCTAGTATAATATACTGGACTTCCAGTATTCCAGTATATTATGCTCGAGTATTTTCTAGATTTTGAACAGTGTTTTCGTTCAGATTTATCCTACATGAAAGGTGGCTAAATTTCGATTACTTTTAAAATTGTGGCTATTTTTAAATGACCACTTATAAATTTAGCTATTTTTTAACTCTCAACTCTTTGCAGTATGAACCTAGGCCCAAGTTTTAGTTGTTAGTCCGAGTTTGGGGGAAGTACACAAACAAATCATTCTTAAGGCAATTATTTCGAGACTAATCAATACTTATTTTATCCTAAAAATTTAAATTAACAATCATAGTTTTAAGACAATTCAGAATATTTGTATCCCGAAAAATTGAACGGAACACACATTGGTTAATTTTTAAATAACAGCCCCTTAGAGTAACTATCTGGTGTCATTTTTAACCCAAGTTTTTGTTGTTAGCCCGAGTTTAATTACCCTCAATGTAGTAATAAGATCATAAAAGATTTATTATTTATTTTTTCTAGCCGATATATATAAATTATACACTAATTATATACATATATATTATATATTTATCTACTAATTTTAATTTAAGCTATTGAACGGGTGACTATTTAGGTTGAAAGCTCATGAATATTGAGATAGTAATAAGATCATAGGGATCTTTTCAGGGCATGCATAAAAGTTATAAATATTGGTGAGCGTGTATGAGATAAAGAAAATACTTTGTTACTTGTTAAATTAAAATTATGCACGGAAATTTATATGCTTGTGTGTATATAGACAAATTTATCTTTTTGCCGATTTTATGCCAAGTAGCGTAAGATCGATTGAACGATATCCAAGGCATGAATACTAGCATAAAATGTCAAGTGCTTTGCAACTCATGTAGGATAATTATTGGTCAAATATACCTCCACGGTCAACTCAATTAAAGCGCCAAAGTGGAACAAAATAGAAATTATAACCCAGTATACCTGGATTATCCTCTTCCTTTCTTTTCTCTTTGGTGGTTAATCTTTACGAATTATGGCTCGGAAGCTTCAACATGAAAAAATGCTCATTGATTTTGAAAGAGACACTAGGGATGAGCCGTGACTTAGAGAACTATATTGACGTGACTTTTCTTTTATTTCACCGTTACATAGGATTAAAGGCGGATCTAAAATTTAAAATTTATAAGTCTCTACAACAACCTCAGTTATATATAAAATAATAACTAGGTTTACAGTCAAATATTTATAGATATTTAGTGAAATTTCTTAATAGAATTTGGACATAAGCTACTAAGCTCATGGGAACTAGGCCGTGCATAATCTGGTAAATACCAAATTATCGTACCGAAATCGAAAATTTTAGTATTTGGTATTCGATATTTTATTATTTGTTATTTGGTATTTGGTTTAAGTTTTTAAAAAAAAATTGGTATTAGGTATGATATTTGGTATTTTAAGAAGAAATACGGAAATACTGATATCGTACTGAAATATATATTATATTACACATACACATATTATTAATTATATCATAAATATAAAAAATCTAAACTTTTACTTTTCTGTATTATCTAAGTTTATCAATTAACTCTAATTATGTAATAAGATATTTCTAATTATGATCAAATTTATTCTTTTATGTACGATTTTCTCTTTCTGGGTTGATATTTGCTGGTTTTGGACAAAACTTTTGACAACATACTTTTTTAGTTTTATACACTTTTGAGTACTTTAATTAAGAATAGTACATTCTATGACTCTATCTAATTAGTATTCAAACCGAATAAACCGAAGTTACCGAAGCAAATAAATTGAAACTGAAAGGAGAAAAACCGAATCATACCGAATTTAATTAGGTACGATATTGATATAATATTTTAAGAAATCGAATACCGAAAATATTAAACCGAAATATCTAAATATCATACAGTACCGTACCAACATACCTCTAATGGAAAGTCATAAGGTTAAGGCTAGATCCACTCCGGCAAAGGAAGATAATTGGAGCAAATATATAAAAGAGTAAATTCGGTTGTAAATTTTGGTGGTACATACGTAGAAGACTTGCCAAGGTCATATCATATCCTTACAAGTGGCGGACCCAAGTGGTTAGCAGGGTTCAACTAAATCGTTTTACCAAAAACTAATATTGTATATATGTATAAATTAAGATGAACGCTGTATAAATTTTATATAAATATATATATTTAAACCCACTTGACAATTATTATTTTACGATTAAAATTATATACTTTTAAGATTGAATCCGTTTACACAAAATTTTGGATCTATCACTAATTCTTGAATGATGTAAACGAACACCGGAAATGGCTTGTTGGTAGAATATAATAGTGGGTCGGTTAAGTCACTTCAGAAGTCAGCGGACATGTATTTTACGTGCCCAACATTGTCATCATATGTCGATATAATAATGAGCTCAGCCATGTGGACTGCGTAACTGAGACCGTCTGGGTCTAGTCTTGTTCTCATTTGCCATTTAATTCACAACAGATTTCCCTATGTCTGTCTTAATTTGCACATATATACTGTCTTCCTTCTTCTTTATTCATTCGGCTACTTAAAAATTAAGGGATTAAAATCTTGTCAATGGAATCCCATTTGATTGAGAGCGATAAAACATTGCGGCTCGTTAAAACCTTTTGGTTGATATGATAACATGGCTCCTTACGTCCGGCATGAGACCCAAACCATGTGACTCAGTACCCACGTCCCCTTTTGCTCAGTTATTTCACTTTGACTTCTAATTTGTTCGTGTCAAGTGACATGACTCCACCAGATCTGACCTCAACTCCCGCTTTGTCCTCTCTACACCAGGATAGGATGATTTGCTTTACTTACGTTTTACTTGTGAGAAAATTATAGAGTATAGTTTGTGAATAATACTGTGATTGTATGCATGAATTGCATTATTTAAAATTTTTATTTGTCTTTAAATATTCTCATTATCCACGTATCATGCGATTGTTAAATAAAGTGTAATTATCCCACAGTTTATCTGGAAAGTTCAAAATCATCATATATAATAATCTACAGAAATTAAAATAGAAAAAATATAAGTTAAGTTATGTGATGATTTTTTTTTTCACCAAGTAATCTAGGATCCTTATGTATGATAATTTACTAGAATAAATAATAGTACACTATTTGATTACCGGTATTAAACTCCAGATAAACAATATAGAGTTTAACAATCTGAAACCATATGTCGTATTAGTTATACAAATATTATATATTAGTTGTATACTTAGGATTTTGTAACGAAAATAAGATGTTATATAATTTATGCATAATTTATAAGAAGATAAATTTTTCTTATATTTTAAAACAAATGATATATAAAAAAATAAAAAAAAAAGATATCCACACACCTAATATTTAGGTCAAATCATAAGAAAAAAAAGTATATTAAAAAATTGTACTTATATGATAAAAATAACAATAAAAGAGGTACATGCCATATATTATTGAATTGATATAAATAACTATTTTTCGTATATTTTTTTGATTGTTTCTTCTTGTACTATGTACGTATTTACTATTCTCCGGTTAATTAAGTGAATTGCGCAGTTACAATCTTTTAAAAAGTAGAAAATCCACTAGGATTAAATGGGAAAGTTAAATCCAGGAGGATTTGGGAGTTGGGAGTCGATCGTTTCAAATTTTCAACTTTCGACCTAGTTATTTTGATCGCAAGGTATCAGGGTATTTTGAACATTTATTTGAGTCTCATTTGTTTTTATTAATAAAGTCAATTTTTACACAATTACATCACAAGCTAATTTTACTTCTAAGGCACATGAACTCATGGTCTCTCCCTAAAATTAAATATTCCATATACATATTTTCTAAAATTGGCACAATATTAACTGTATACGGTAGAACCGGGGAAGTTCGATTTTGAGGCTTCTTGCATTCTGAGCGTCGACCTCGATTGTATCGGAGCAGAAGTCGAAGTTCAACCCCGAGGTGCATTCCTTGAGGACGTAACCCGAGGGATCGAAATACCTCGAGGAAGGATAACAGATCGAAGACCGTCGTGGAAAAGCGGGAAGTTCCAAAAGACACGTGGTTATAGCTGACCAAGTCTGCAAGAATGGTACACATTCGTACTGTGACATTGAATAGTTGTACCAGCTACGTTTCTTTGTACTAATTGCATATGTACTATGTTGGGATTCCCCCTCCTACAAAAAGGAGGACCTTTGTCATTTTGTAAGATACATGATATTCAATACAAGAACAAGAACATTTTCTGCTCTTTAACTCAAACATTCTCTACAATTGCTCTATTAATTTATTGTCTTTCATTTATTGTGTTCATTAATTGTTCTTCATTTATTACTCGTTATTGATCTCAAAGAGGCCATCGTCGAGGCCTTCAATACTGTTGTACCGTCTTCGACCGCTCCCTGTCAAGCTCTCGAGCTCGAGCTCGAGCTCGAGACCCACTTCGACCAAGCTCGAGACCCCGTCTCTCACTTGCTCGGTTTGCACAATCTCATCATCCTTCGCTCTTATCTCATTTTCTTACCTCCCACTTAGAAACTATTGCCTAAACAACTGGTATTAAAATAGGTCACATATTTTTAGAACCACAAAATCAAGTATAATTGTAATTACCATTTTCAAGGTAAACAGTTTGGCGCCCACCGTAGGGCTAAAAATAATAGTGACTATTTTAGTGCTGGTTTTCTAAAAACACAAGTTATTCTTTACACTTTTTCTTATCCAAGAACCTTCAATTTCAGGTCAGAAAATGTCTAACTCAGTGAATGCACATGAAAACAAGGGTCCTGAGGATTATGGAGAAAATGGCACAGCTACTTCAGGTGCCGGTGTGCCACCGCAAAACCCTAAGGGGGCACCAGTGCAAATCCCCGTCGATAAAGGCTCACGCAACGCTCTGCATATCAATAAAAGCTCCCATACAGATGGAAGTGTACGCGAAAAAGACCGACACGAAGCACAGAGAACTCCCGCTCGAAAAGAAGCGGCCCGATCGATCAACAAAAGGCATCTTTGAGAATTTCTCGACGATCGAGCCAAGAACCATTTACGAGAAAGAGAATCGAACTGGAAGAATGGGCCAAAAGAACCCCCGCATGCCATTCACGTTATTATTGGAGAAATCGATGTCCCGTAAGAACCCGTGCTCAAACAAGTCAAAGTGCCCTTCACCAAGAAAGAACGAGCTCAAAGTAGTATGCTTAAAGGAATTGTTGTGTTCAGAGAAGAAGATATCGAAGTCTTGTCCCAACCACATAACGATGCACTGGTAATTTCTTTTCTCTTAAATAGCATTCAAATTAAGCATGTGCTCGTGGATCCAGGTAGCTCGGCTAATATAATCATATTTGGGGTAGTGGAGTAGCTCGAGCTGCTCGACCAAATCGTACCCGATTCTAGAGCCCTCGGTGGGTTTAACATGGCGAGCGAAACGACAAAGAGGGAAATCATCCTCCTAGTCAATGTGTCCGGTATAGTTCGGGATACCAAGTTGCATGTCATCGAGGGTGACACGAGATATAACGCCCTACTTGGAAGGCCACAGATACACTGCATGAGGGCGGTACCATCGACTCTCCACCAGATGTTGAAGTTCCCAACTAAAGATGGCGTAAAAATGGTGTACGGTGAGCAACACGCGGCAAAATAAATGTTCGCAGTGCATGGCATGGCACTGGCGCCCATATACTCCACCTCGGAGGGGTCGGAAGATAAATAGGTCCCCGAGAATGATGAAGAGGACTTCCTCACCCCTCGAACCTTTGTTTTCCCCGAAGAAACGATCACAAAAAAATCGACGGTCGAGGACTTGTAGCAAGCTGTTTTGATAGAACGTTTTCCAGATCGGAAAGTATACCTGGGAACGGGATTAACCCGCGAACTCAGGAAGAAACTCATTCAATTTCTTGTTAACAACATTTATTGCTTTGCTTAGTCCCACTTATACATGACAGGGATCCCGCCATAAATAACCACCCATCGGCTAAGCGTCGACCCCGGGTTCAAACTAGTGAAGCAAAAAAGGAGGCTTCAGTCCAAGGTAAAGCATGCGTTCGTCAAAGAAGAGGTAACAAAACTTCTCAAAATAGGGTCCATCAGGGAGGTAAAATATCCCGAATGGTTGGCCAATGTAGTAGTAGTTTCCAAAAGGGAAACAAGTTAAGAATGTGCGTAGATTATAACGACTTAAATAAAGCATGCCCTAAGGATTCATTCTCGTTGCCCAACATCGATCGCTTGATTGACGCCACGACTGGCCACGAGACCCTCACCTTTCTCGACGCCTACTCCGGGTATAATAAAATTCAAATGAACCCCGATGATAGGGAAAAAACTTCATTCATCACGAAGTATGGCACATACCGCTATAATGTAATGCCCTTCTGGATAAAAAACGCAGGGGCTACATACCAGCGCTTAGTTAATAAGATGTTCGAACATCAAATAGGCAAATCCATGGAAGTTTACATTGATGACATGCTGGTTAAGTCCCTGCACGCAGAAGACCATATGACTCATTTGCAGGAAATTTTCGACATCCTTCGAAGCTACAACATGAATCTCAACCCAGAGAAATGCGTCTTCGGCGTGGGTTCGGGCAACTTTTTAGGCTTCATGGTATCAAATAGGGGGATTGAAATCAACCCTGACAAAATCAAGGTCATTGAAGAAATCACAGTGGTAAACAATGTGAAGGCTGTACAATGGCTGACCGGGCGAATTGCAGCATTAGGCTGATTCATCTCGAGATCGTCATATCGGAGCCATCACTTTTTCTCCCTACTCAAGAACAAAAACAACTTTGAGTGGACTCCGGAGGGCCAACGCACCTTGGAGGAATTAAATCGGTATCTCTCAAGCCCGCCTTTGCTCCACACCCCAAAGGAAGACGAAACACTATATTTGTACTTGGCAGTGTCCGAAGTAGCGGTAAGTGGCGTGTTGGTTCGAGACGAGAAAGGTACGCAATTCCCTGTCTACTATGTGAGTCGAACCCTGGGAGATGCTGAAACCAGGTATCCACACTCAGAAAAATTGGCTCTTGCATTAATAAGTGCATCTCGAAAATTGAAGCCTTATTTTCAATGTCACCATATATGTGTTTTATCGACATACCCCCTTCGACATATATTGCATAAACCCGAATTGTCAGGACGACTGGCCAAATGGGCCATCGAACTAGGGGGATATGATATCGAATATCAGCTCCGAACGACTATTAAGTCCCAAATTTTGGCGGACTTCGTGGCCGACTTTACGCCCGCCTTTATGCCCGAGGTAGAAAAAGAACTTTTACTAAAAACAGGCACATCATTAGGGGTATGGACCTTATTCACCGACGTTCCCTCGAATGTGAAAGGATCCGGGCTCGGCATAGTTTTGAAGTCACCTACGGGTGGCATGATTAGACAATCTGTAAAAACTGCAAAACTGACTGACAACGAAGCCGAGTATGAGGCTATGATTACAGGTTTCGAATTTTCCAAAGGCCTAGGGCGAAGTCATCGAAGCAAAATGTGATTCACTCCTGGTAGTAAATCAGGCAAATGGGAGCTTCGAGGTGCGAGAGGACATGATGCAGCGATACCTAAATAAACATCAGGTCACTCTGCGTCGCTTCAGAGAATGGACTCTGGTCCACATACCTCAAGAGAAAAATTGCGAGGCCGATGCACTCGCAAACCTAGGATCATCCGTCGAGGAAGATGACATACTCCCCGGGACTGTTGTTCAACTATCCAAATCGGTGATTAAAGAAGGCCATGCTGAAATCAACTCCACCAGCCTAACATGGGATTGGATAAATACGTACATCGATTATTTGGGAGTGGAATCTACCCACGGACCCGAAAGAATCAAGGGCCCTTCGGGCCAGAGCAGCTCGATTTTCACTCGACGAGAATGGAACTCTTCACAGGAGAACCTTTGATGGGCCCCTGGCGGTATGCTTAGGGCCGGGAGACATCGATTATGTGCTCCGAGAAATCCACGAGGGCACCTGTGAAAATCACTCTGGTGCCGACTCCTTAATTCAAAAGGTAATCCGAGCGGGTTACTATTGGGACATCATGGAAAGAGACACCAAAGAATTCGTCCGAAAATGCGACAAGTGTCAAAGATCTGCACCAATGATCCACCAACCCGGTGAATAGCTACATTCAGTCTTGTCCCTATGGCCGTTCATGAAATGGGGAATGGATATCGTCGCCCCCTACCAACGGCGCCATGTAAAGCTAGATTTATTCTATTTATGACTGACTACTTCTCAAATGGTTAGAAGCACAATCCTACGAGAAGATAAGACAAAAAAAAGTCATTAAATTCATCTGAGATCACATCATGTGCCGATTCGGGATCCCTCCGAGATAACGTGTGATAACGGGAAGCAATTCATCGGAGGCAAAGTAACACAATTTTTCGAAGATCACAAAATCAAAAGGATCCTGTTAACACCCTACCACCCATGTGCAAATGGTCAGGCCGAGTCCACAAACAAGACCATCATTCAAAACTTGAAAAAGAAGTTAGAAAATGCAAAAGGAAAATGGAGAGAAATGCTACCCGAGGTGTTATGGGCATATCAGAAAACCTCTAAATCAAGCACAGGAGAGACGCCGTTCTCTTTGGTATATGGGTCCGAGGCTTTGATATCGGTCGAGTTTGGGGAGCCAAGTTCCAAACTCCAACATGCCACCGAACACTCAAACAATGAGGCCATGAATACAGCCCTTGAACTGTTAGATGAAAAACGAGAAGCTGCACTGGTCCGAATGGCCGCCCAAAAACAAAGGATTGAAAGATACTATAACAGGAGAACAAACCTCCGACATTTCGGACTTGAGGACTTAGTCCTAAGAAAAGTCACCCTAAGTACTCGAAACCCTAACGAAGGAGAGATGGGCCCGAATTGGGAAGGAATGTACCATGTCCTTGGAGTAATAGACAAAGGGTCCTACAAACTCGGGACCATGGAAGGCGAGCAACTTCTAAACAATAGGAACGTATCAATGCTAAGGCACTATTTATTGCTAAGGTATAACCTTCTCTCTTTTCATTTCGTGCTTCACAATAATTTTTTATTGGTGACCAATGGAAGACACCGCAACACCCTCCGGCTCAAAGACCTTAGGTTTTGAAGCATTCGTTGCGCTCTTTTTCCCTCATGTTGGATTTTATTCCAAATGGGTTTTACCGACAAGGTTTTTTAACGAGGAAACATCTGTATGCTACCTAAGGAGAACTCAACAAGCATTCAAGGCTTCTCTTCAATTAGCCTCAAATACTGAGGGGCATTCCCCCGGGAGATCACCTCCTCGAAGAAACTAAAATGGGCCAAAGAGGGTCTCGACAGGAGAACGATGTATAGGACCAAACGATCGAATGAACTGTGTCCACATAGAATAATCGAACCCTCGATGGTGAAAAAATGCACACTTGTACCAAGTAATTGGAAGAGAATCTTTTATCACCAAAACACTTCGCGCGTCAAAGAAGTTTGCCATTTTCACAAGAAACGGCCACAGAGCCAGAAAATTCCCAAACACTCGCGGACCGACACCAAAAACTAGAAGCCATAAGACCTCAGGGTCGGCAACTTTGAGCTCATAATACCTCCATGAGGCACCAATGTAAGCCCTGCATGAGGAAATATCAACACTATAAGCCTTCATGAGGCAATATCACCGATGTAAGCCCTCCATGAGGCAACGTCAATGACATAAGCCCTCCATGGGGCAATATCAAATCTAACTCAGGGACTGTCCTCGATAGTCGACTCATAGCCGTAAGCCCTCGATGAGGCAACACCAAAAAGATTGCTATTTTCACAAACTACGGCTCCAAAGGCAAAAACTTTCGACGACTCGGGGACTGTCCTCGACAGTTACCCCATCGAGTCATCAAAAATTGAAGCCATAAGACCCCAGGGCCGGTAACTTCGAGCTCATAAGCCCTCCATAAGGCACCAATGTAAGCCCTCCATGAGGCAATATAAAAAATATAAGACCTCAAGCAAGGGATGTACAACTTATAAGACCTTAAAAAGGCATAATCCCGATATCAAAGTCAAGGCAATATATCGAACTTGTAAGACCCCTAAAAAGGCATACCCTCGATATAGACGCCGAGGCTATCTCACTCGGGGACTAAAGGCTACATCCAAATAAAATGAACACCGTCATAAGGCTCCGGCCAAACTAACGCGACTCGTAGACGTTCGACTGTCACCATGAAATCACAGGCCTCCAATTACTTCAAAAAAACTTTGAAAAGAACCGGTTAAAGGTCGTACCGACCTAACGCGTAAGAGCCCGAGTTGCCAACTACACTAAAGGTCATATCGACCTAACTCGTAAGACCCCGAGTCACCAGCTACACTAAAGGTCGTACCGACCTAATGCGTAAGAGCCCAAGTCGCCAGCTACATTAAAGTTTGTACCGACCCAAAGAGCCTCAGGGCCTATTTAAAAATTGAAGGGTCGATGAGCTCGAGTCGAAACCCGACTCGGAGACTGAGCCCTAAACGGTTAACTAAAGCGCCTCAGGGCCAAATGCGTAAGAGCCCAAGTCGCCAGCTACACTAAAGGTTGTACTGACCTAACGCGTAAGAGCCAGAGTCGCCAGCTTCATTAAAGGTCGTACAGACCCAAAGAGCCTCAGGGCCGATTTAAAAACCTAAGGTTCGATGAGCTCGAGTCAAAACCTGACTCGGAGACTGATCCCTAAACGATTAACTAAAGCACCTCAGGGCCAAATGCATAAGAGTCCGAGTCGCCAACTACACTAAAGGTCGTACCGATCTAAAGCGTAAGAGCCCAAGTTGCCACTGCATTAAAGGTCATACCGACGCAAAGAGCCTCAGGGCCGATTTAAAAACCTAAGGGTCGATGAACTCGAGTCAAAACCTGACTCGAAGACTGAGCCTTAAACGGTTAACTAAAGTGACTCAGGGCCAAATGCGTAAGGGCCCAAGTTTCCAGCTACATCAAAGGTCGTACCGACCCAACGCATAAGAGCCCATAGGCCAGCCTAAAAAGCCTCAGGTCCAATTTATAACTGTATTGGTAAAAAAGAGCTTCACACGTGTAATAAATCTTGATGACTCAGTAATATACGTGGAGCAATGAAGACACGACAACTGGACGGGACTCTATGAAGAGGTATGAGGCAAAGAGGCACGACAAATCACACCCATGGGTTAATTAGCTACGGAAGTCTCAACCTGATTGAGAAAATGAAGAAACACGGTCAAAAGTGTATTTGGGCAGAATAAAGGGCAGATTCAGAGATCTTCAAATTAGAGATCCATATGTTACACAACATTCACGCAACAGTTACGGTTGATTCATTGTAACGTTACATTAGAGTCATAATTAGTCATTAATGCTCAATCACCGAAAAGGTCAGACGTTATATTAGGAAATTCCCTATATAAAGGAGAAAAATATAACCTGTAAAAGGGGAAAGAATCTAATTCTTTGGTTAAACAAATTGGTTCTGTTACCGGGAATTTGATAATCTTTGTTTGTTTTTCAAGCGATATCCTTTGAACTATGTCGAACTCCAACGACAACAACCAGCAAAGGAATGGAACTCTAGTTCCATCGCCTTCAAGAACCCCACGTGGTTCAAGGGAACAATCCCCAGAAAGATCCAATAACAACAATGATAATAATGATCAAAAGGTGGAACAAGATCGGGTAAAGCAAATGATTACAGAGTATGTGAGCTAAGCTTTGCAAGAATTTTCGAGGGGATTACCGGCAGCGTTACCTGCACCACTGACACCACCCCCCAATAATACCATCACCATGGAAAATCCTCAATTTGGGTTGGCAAACTCAGGAAGGGGAGATAATCCTAATGAATCTCTCGAAGCGAGACCAAGTATGTCTAATAACTCTGAATTACAAACTTTATTACTAACTTTGCAGAAACAGGTGAAGGAACAAAACGATCGAATCGAACAAATTCCTGGATTACCACATGTTATCAAAGGCATTGACGTTGATAGATATTCTCAACAACCTTGGAAACCAAGCGCAACACCCGTACCCATTCCAAAGAAATTTAAAATTCCTGTCGTACCTAAGTATGACGGGACAACCGACCCACGCGACCATGTGATTATCACCGGAGTTAAGGTCAACGACTTAACAAAACAAGAAATTGAGTCGGTCCTAGTTAAAAAGTTTGGAGAAACACTTACCAAAGGGGCGCTAACCTGGTATTCTCTTCTCCCTGAAAAGTCTATTGATTCTTTTGCTGAGCTTGTAGATTCCTTCATAAAGGCACACTCCGGTGCATAAAAAGTCGAGAAAAGGATGAAGGACATCTTTAAAATAAAACAAGGAGACACGGAACTACTTCGTGAATTTGTAGACAGGTTTCAACGAGAAAGAATGCTACTACCAAGGGTGCCTGATAATTGGGCAGCCATGGCATTCGCAAGTAATTTAAATGACAAAATCTCAGAAGCCACGAGAAGACTCAAGGAAAGCTTGAGAGAATTCCCAGCTACAACATGGAACGATGTTTATAACAGGTATGGTACTAAACTTCGAATAGAAGAAGATACTATTGCTCATTCAAAAGAAGAAGATTATACGAGATCCAGACGTTCAGAATCAGACAGGAGATCAGATAAAAACAAGTACGATCCTTACTTGGGACCATCGGGACGTGAAACTCGTCACAGGTTCAAAAACACCAGATCAGATTATGGACCACCAAGCAGAGATGCGGGCTCGTCCTCATATAGATCCAGAAGGGATCAAGATCAATGACCTAGAGGTAATGCGCGAATTGGGGATCACACCATTAATGTAAGTACCTCCGAACTAATTTCAGTGTTAAGAAATTTGGGTGATAAGATTCGATGGCCCAAAGAGATGAGGTCGAACCCGAATAAGAGGAACCCAGATCTTTGGTGTGAATTCCATAATGATCATGGACACAGAACTGCAGATTGCAGATTTTTTCAAGGTGAGGTAGAACAATTATTGAAACAAGGCTATTTGACAGAATTGTTTAGTGAAAAAGGTAAACAGGCATACATGAAGAACATGCAGGAGCCCCCAAAACCTCCATCTCCAAAACGAACCGTCAACATGATACACGGAGGTGAAGAAGTAAACGGAGTGGTCTGCAAAATGACCACGAAGTTCACAATCACACACGGAAAGTGGGTTCGTGAAAATCTGGAAGCAGACGATATAACCTTCGATGATGCAGATATCGGCGGATTAATGCTTCCTCACAACGATGCTCTGGTAATATCTTTACTTATTCATGACAGTAACATAAAAACAGTGTTGATTGATCCAGGTAGTGCAGCCAATATCATTTTGCTAAGAGTCGTGGAAGAAATGCTATTGGGGAATCAAGTAATCCCAAGGGCACGCGCCATATTAGGGTTTGATAACTGTACAGCTATAACAAAAGGACAAATTGAACTTAACACTTATGCTGAGGGAGTGATCAAAAGTACCAGGTTCCAAATCATCGATATTGACATGGCTTATAACATAATCGTAGGAAGGCCATGGATCCAAGACATGAAAGCAATACCCTCCACCTTGCATCAGGTAATTAAATTCCCCTCTGAATGGGGGATTTAGCAAATTAGAGGCGATCAGCAAACCGCGAGAAATATAAATTCCGTGGTACACTACAACAAAAAAGTAGAGGTGAAAGAATCAAAGGATAAGGAAATATCCCAAGCAGGTGACACCGCCCAAACAGGCATGGAAAGAATTACTACCCAAATAGGTACGGAAGGTATTACTACTGAAATAGGTACGAAAGAAAATACTTACGAGAAAGTGAATCAAGTCGCCACGGAAGAGGCATTGGACCACACGAATGTAGATTCCAGAGCGGACGTCATTTATGAACCAGAGGAAGACGAGCACATCAAAAAAACTACGAAAGAGCTCGAAGCTGTTCCATTGTCTAAACAAAAGCCTGAACAGAAAGTGTACATAGGCACGAGGCTGAGTCCCGGTCGAAGAGGTAAGTTAATTGATTATTTAAAGGCTAATGCAGATTGCATTGCATGGTCCCACTCAGATATGACAGGTATCCTGCTAGAGGTGATGACTCATAATTTAAATAAAGATCTATCCTTCGTACGTGTTAAGCAGAAGAAAAGAAAGCAAGGACCATTCAAGAACCAAGTGATTGACGAAGAAGTACAGAAACTCTTAAAGATTTGTTCAATACGAGAGGTAACGTACCCTAACTGGCTAGCTAACACTGTGGTAGTACCTAAAAAAAATAGAAAATGGAGAGTATGCGTAGATTATACTGACTTAAATAAAGCATGCCCCAAAGATTCATTCCCATTACCACATATAGATCAAATGATTGATGCCACCGCAAGTCATGAATTGTTAAGCTTTCTAGATGCGTATTCTGGTTATAATCAGATTAAAATGGATCCCTCAGATGAGGAAAAAACCTCCTTTATTACAAGCAGGGGCACTTATTGTTATAAAGTCATGCCTTTTGGATTAAAAAACGCTGGAGCCACATATCAAAAGCTAGTGACCCAGATGTTCCTGGGAAAAATAATGGAAGTTTACATTGATGACATGCTGGTAAATCAACACGAGCGGAAAACCATTTCCAGCACCTCTCTATTACCTTTGACATTTTACGCAGGTATAATATGAAGCTGAATCCAGAAAAATGTGTTTTTGGCATAGAATCAGGTAAATTCTTGAGTTTCCTTGTATCAAACAGGGGAATAGAGGTAAATCCTAATGAAATTAAAGCTATAGAAGAAATACCTGATGTAATTATAAATAAAAAAGAAGTTCAAATACTAACGGGAAGAATTGCATCCTTAGGAAGATTTATTTCCAAATCTTCCGAGAAAAGTTTCAAATTCTTTGCAGTTCTCAAAAAGCAAAATCGGTTCGAATGGACTGAAGAATGTCAACAGGCTCTCAAAGACCTAAAGTCTTATCTATCAAAGCCTCTGTTGCTGTCAAAGACGAAGGAGGGGGAGCGGCTATACGTCTACCTTGTTGTCTCAGAAATTGCTGTAAGTGCAGTATTGGTAAGAGAGAATAAAGGTAAACCATCTCCTATTTATTATGTAAGCAAGACATTACTAGATGCTGAAACTAGATATCCACATCTAGAAAAGTTAGCCATAGCTCTAATCATGGCATCTAGAAAATTAAGGCCATACTTTCAATGTCATCCAATCACAGTTGTGACCTCGTATCCATTAAGAAACATACTGCATAAACAAGAACTATCAGGAAGATTAGCCAAGTGGGCCATAGAATTAAGTGAGCATGAAATAATATATCGGCCTAGGACTGCAATCAAGTCTCAAATCTTAGCTGATTTTGTCACTGATTTTAGTAATAGCATTATACCTGAAGTGGAAAAAGAGTTACAACTCTTCAACGGTGTTATTCCGGGTCTATGGACCCTATTTACGATGGTTCTTCCAATATAAAAGGTGTCGGCTTAGGCATAGTCTTAATATCACCCACGGGTGAAAAGACACGGCAGGCTATCAAATGTTATCCTATAACTAAAAATGAAGCATAGTACGAAGCTATTATTGCAGGATTAGAACTTGCACGGGAGCTTTCAATCGAGCAAATCGTGATCAAAAGAGATTCCTAACTGGTAGTAAATCAGATGCAGGGGACTTACATCGCTCGAGAGACTCGGATGCTACAATATCTGGAAAAGGCACGAGAGCTCGTGAGACAATTCAAAACATGGAAGGTAGTACAAATACCTAGAGAGGAAAATGCAGAAGCAGATGCATTAGCTAACCTCGCAGCAGTCACGGAAGTAACAAACAAAGACAATGCAATTGTCGTTCATCTTTTCCATTCAGCGATCGACCAGGATAGAAATGAGGTAACTTTCAACAACTTAACCTGGGATTGGAGAAATGAAATCCTAAATTTTTTACAGAATGGCACTGTACCTGAAGACAAGAAAATAGCTCAAGCACTTTGCCGCAAAGCTGCACGCTACTGCCTCATTCGCAACTCGTTATATCGCAAAATGTTCGGAGGGCCCCTAGCAAAATCCCTCGGACCTAACCAAACGGAGTTTGTGATGAAAGAAGTCCATGAAGGACACTGTGGAAATCACTCAGGAGCGAGATCCTTAGTGAAAACCTTAATCAGAGCTGGATATTATTGGCCTAAGATGGAATAAGAGGCCGAGGACTTCGTATCCAAATGTGACAGGTGCCAAAGGTTTGCCAATAACATGCATCGACCAGCGGAATTATTGCATCCAATAATATCCTCATGGCCCTTCACGAAATGGGGGATGGACATAGTGGGACCTTTTCCCACAGCTAAAGGACAAGTACAATTTTTGCTCGTGCTAACCGACTATTTTACAAGATGGGTAGAGGCGGAAGCGTATAAACAGGTGCGAGAAAAAGAAGTTAAAAGTTTCTTATGGCGAAACATAATATGCCGCTTTGGGATACCAAAGGAGATCGTGTGTGATAATGGCCCACAATTCATAGGCTCGCAAATCACAGAATTCTTCGAAAGCTAGCAAATTAAACGGATCACTTCAACTCCATACCATCCCGTGGCTAACGGTCAGGATGAGTCAACGAATAAAGTCATCATCAACAATCTAAAGAAGCGGCTAGATAGAGCCAAAGGAAACTGGCCTGATGAGTTACCAGCGGTACTATGGGCATACAGAACAACTTCAAAAATAGCCACGGGAGAAACTTCGTTCGCGTTTGTCTATGGCTCAGAAGCCTTAATACCTGTAGAGATTGGCGAACCAAGCTTAAGGCTTACAACAACAACGGAGGAAGCAAACGACGACGAATTGAGGACCAATCTAGACCTGCTCGAACCATAGAGAGAAGCAGCACTGATACAGATGACATCTCAAAAATAAATGATAGAGCGTTATTACAACCGTAAAGCTCATTTCAGGTACTTCAAGATTGGGGACTTCGTCCTCAAAAAAGTCTTTCAATCAACGAAAGAAGCAGGCGCAAGAAAGCTAAATCCAAACTGGGAAGGACCCTACAAATCCGAGGCATAGCTGGGAAGGGTGCCTACGAGTCGGAAGCTATGGACGGCAGAATCCTACCAACAAGTTGGAATGCCATTCACTTGAAGAAATGTTACTTTTAAGGAAAAGAAGTACCCCCGGTCTGATATCACACGTTCGATTTTATTTTGAACATTTAAAATTTTACTAACCTTTTTAGATGATAGACATAAAGCTAACCCATCACCAGATGATGATATTAGACCTGCAAAGATGCGATGAAATAACTAAATTCCCGGTCTAGGGTTACACTTTCTGATTGACGTTTTAAAGGGTTAAGCATTCATCATCTAAAAACTATATACCTTCGAGTCCCGTATGTTTTTCCTTTTCAGGAAAAGGACCACAAGGAAGGAATAGTCAAGTGCTCGAGATTTCATTCTTCAAATCTCAAACACTTGGGGGACTACACAGTATGGAAGGCAAAGACGAAGCAAAAAAGACTATCAAAAAGTCAAAGCTCGAGCCTGAAGATCCATCTATCCAACAAGTCAAGTGATACGAGCAAAATTGAAAGAGCTAAAGACTCAAACACAAAGCCTAATCCAAAAAACCTTCGAACATGTTCAGGTTAAAAGGCAAAATGTTAGCTACGAGGAAGAAATGCACATCTTTGTGCTTATTCAAAACAGTTACGGATGAAAGATCAAAATCCTTGTACTTGTTCAAAAAATTGTTACCAAATAAAACAATTACGGATGTAAGAGCATTTCCCTCATGCTTATTGAAAACTGTTGTCAACAAAAACAGTTACGGGTGAAAACCCCAACTTGAAACTGTTACGAATGAATAATAGTTTCTCTCTTATATTAACTCGGAAAAACTGTTACATATGGAAAACAGTTACGAAATACAAGTGTATATCAAGTCTGTTAAAAGAAAATAGTTGCAAAATGAGTTTTAGTCGATAATCAAACACATGTAAAATGTTGTGAAAGTTTAAACAAAAAAACTTTCCTCAGAAACATTCTTAAACATGTGAAAAATTTCTATCACTCTATTGCATTATTACACCTTTATGAAGTTGAGACATCTTCTTCATTAAGTGTCGATCAGAAAGGGACCTCTTTCACAAATTATGCCTACTACAAAAAAAGGCACACATTTTATATGACATCGTTCCTATTACGAAAAGGAGCGAGTAATCTAAAGCATATTACATGCAAAACTCAGAGGTAAAACTAAAACCTCAAAAAATAAAGCATGCAAAAGACTTAAAGAGTAGAACAGAAACTCAATGGGAAACAAAAGTCATACTTTCATTAATATATTAAAATGGCTAAGTAAAAAGTAAATATTAAATTATACTTAGCCGTATAGTTTTTATATATATATACATTGAGGTGCCCCTAAGTTGTCATTTGAGGACTTTAAAGAGATCCAAATTTACCCCCGATGGGACTGAGGGTAAACANGTTAAGGTCGAAATCTCCCCGACTCATTTCCGTCAATGTATCGAGGCGAGAATTCATGTATGCGTAACTAACATAGACAGTTGCCGCGTCTTCGAGAATTTCATAATCTCTCTCCCATATCTAAAGCTCAGCTCTTAATCCATCCTTCTCAACTTCAGCAGCTTCGTGGTAAGCCCTCAAAGGTACAATTGACTCCTCCAGAGATTGGATTTTCCCTAAAGCAACATGAAGATCCTCCTGAGTATGGGTGAGTGACTGCATAAGCTCGCCTGAGTATTCCTCCTTCTTCTCTAGCAAGGCTTCCAAGCTCCTAGCTTCTTCCGAGGCATGGGATAATTGCTCAACAAACAAAGACTCAAGAATGCTCTTGTCTTTGTCCTCTTGGTTAGAAGAAGCCTTTTCCACTGCCAACTCCGTTGCCACAACTCTCATCTGCCACTCCAAGGTACTCTTTTCTTCTTCTAAGGCTTCCATGTCGAGCCTCAAGCTTTCATATTGCCCCTTCCAATTCCCTGCTTCAACATGCCACTCCTTTAGCTCTTGCTCCGTGTTAGAAATCCTCTTCAAGAGTTCTTTGCCTATGAGATTGATCTACAAAACACAATCAATTAGATACGGTAATTACATGTATAAGAATGAGATACAAAAGAATGAATGTTACCTTCAAGGAGGAATGCACAACCTCATTAGCCCAGGTAAGAGAACTTTGACTATCTAGCTTATTCCTCTCTGTTGGGCCAATCAAAGGCTTCAGCCACATTTCGGGTTGGCCAGATTTCTTAAAAAGGCTCTCATCAGCTGGAACCTCAATTAGCACTTGTCTCATCTCCATGCTGGAAGACCCTACTTCTCTAACAGGAGGCACGGAAACATGTTGAGATGAAGGAGCCATGGGCAATGAAATTTGTGGAGCTGATGAAGTCTCAAGCACGGAAACTTGAGGAGCTGAGAAAGCCACGAGCAAGGCAGTAGTGGGAGCAGAAATGGCCAAAGGAGCAGAGGAAATAGCCGAAATGGATGAAGAGATTTCTCTAAAGGAGGGAGCAAAAACAGCCAGAGGCGCCTCTTTAATAGCAGGGACAAAACCTTCGTGGAATAGATGATCCACAGAATCATGTGCAAGAGAAGAAGAAGAATCCCTAGGGGTAGAAGGTCTGACATCAGGTACAGAAGACACTGCCACGGGTGTAGACTCATCGTCTGAGATCACTCTTCTTCTACGTGACCTGTGCACCAAAATACCCTCTTCTTCTTCTTCTTCTTCTTCTTCTTCTTCTTCTTCTTCTTCTTCTTCTTCTTATAAGGTCCTATACCCACCAACTTTCCTCTTGGAAGAAGAGGAACCAGTAATAATCTCCTGGTCCTGAGCCAAAGACATCTTCGGAATGGATGTAGCAGACATCCCCTGAGCAGAAAACCCTGTCAAAAGAAAAAAGGTTAAACAAACGAAGAAAAAGAATCTCGAGTAAGGAAAAGAAGCAAAAACAAAAGTTTCACTTACCGTGAGTCTTCACTTTCCAACCGTACTTCCCGGAGAAGTACTTCCAAGATCTTTCCTCCAATGGAGCAACCGACAACAAATTTTCTACCCAATCACAGATACCGGAGACATTCTCAACAGTACCCATGATTGCTAAAAGAGGAAGAAAATAGCTACGGTGTTAATAAAACACTTAAAGCAAAGAGAATAAAAATAACAAATGTGAGCTAAAATGTACTCACGTGCGCGATTCCACTTCTCAGGGAAGGGAAGATTTTCCTTGCCCACTAAACCATCAGTGGGCACAACAATGTACCGAAGGTACCAACCTCTATCCTTATCATCATCAGGGGTTACCAACACTCTTTTTCTCCTAGCAACCAGAGTGAAAACCCCTTGACGAAATAAGGTAGGAGAATAAAGATGAATGAGGTGAGTAAAGGTAAAAGGAACCAAGGCTAATGAAGCGAAACATCTAAGACACACGACAACCCGCCACACAAGAGGACCAACTTGTCCTAAGCAAATGTTGAAGAAACGACAAAATTCGATGATGACTGGATCAATAGGAGGTCTAAACCCTAGAGTAAAAGGGTAAGTGTAAACAAAAGAATCCTTCGTCTTGTAAGACGTTATTATTTGATTGCTATTCAGAATAACAATGGGAAAATTAGACTCCCAAGAACATTCCCTGCGAATAAAGGGAATCAAAACTTCGGTAATAAGAGTGGGACACCTATCAACACTATCAAGGGATAATGACTGATCTACAAGAACCTGAATATCCCTAGTGAAGGTAAACTCAGCAGGAATGATTTCATCAACTCGTGGTTCGCGTAGGGGTTCGTGATGTTCTCTGCCCCTAGACAAAGCCTTGGAAAACCTAGCTCTTGGAGAGACTAAAGACCTAGCAGAAGGAGGGGAAACAATCTGGGAATAAGAAAAGCCTCTCGAAGGAGTAGAGCCTAAACTCCTCAGTCTACCACCCTTCCGACTCCGAGTCGGAGCGGAAGAGGGTGTCAATTCAACAACGTTTATGGCTCTCTTAGATTGGTTTGAAGAAGACATATCTACAAAGGCAAAGAAAAAAGTTCTTTACAAATAAAGTTTGTAAGTTAGAAGTTTTTCGTGAAAGAAAAGGAAAAAGGGGTATTTATACTCGAAGACAACCGTCAAAAAATGAAAAAAAAAGCAATGATGTGAAAACCATAATTGAAGATGTCACTTCGTGACTTATCAGCCGCAAGAAAGCCTAAAAGACGCTTAACAATTGCAGAACTAACCCAAGACTACCATGTGGCATAAGCATTAAATGGAAGTGACAAGCGACGCTTATGTACAGGAAAAGATGCAATGATTCGAGTGAAGCAACGGTAAAATATTCCCGCCATAAATGAGTATCCACTTACCAAATATTAATTGATAAATATATGATAAGTGGGGGGACTATCTGTATTGGTAAAAAGGAGCTTCACACGTGTAATAAATCTTGATGACTCAGTAATCTACGTGGAGCAATGAAGACACGACAGCTGGACGGGACTCTATGAAGAGGCATGAGGCAAAGAGGCAAAGAGGCACGACAAATCACACCCATGGGTTAATTAGCTACAGAAGTCTCAAGTTGATTGAGAAAATGAAGAGACGCGGTCAAAAGTGTATTTGGGCAGAATAAAGGGCAGATTCAGAGATCTTCAAATTAGAGATCCATACGTTACACAACATTCACGCAACAGTTACGGTTGATTCATTGTAACGTTACATTAGAGTCATAATTAGTCATTAATTCTCAATCACTGAAAATGGCAGACGTTATATTAGGAAATTCCTTATATAAAGGAGAAAAATATAACCTGTAAAAGGGGAAGGAAAAAAAAATATTCGAACTACTATTGCAATATACTTACTTTTTGTGCATCTTACTGCTTTCCATTTACGAGTTTACCTACCATAATAATATTATTCTTTGATTATCAGAAACCCGTGTTCTTCTTAAAATAGCTTTGGGCAAAGAATTCAATTCTTTGGTTAAACAATAATCCCAAGGGTTTCATCTCGAAGTCCAATTCATCAGACTAATCATTGACAGACACCAAAGTCTATTCCGAAAAACCAAGAAAAAATAAGGAATGGCGGAAAGAATTTTATATGTGATGAAGGTCCACAAGCATATTTACAAAGCTCAAAGTTGGAGCCCTTGCACAGGGAAATATAACAAACAAGAACCTAATCTACCACCGGGGTGTGCCTTCAATAGATCCCTCAGAAGTTATGCCTTCAGCGGCTTGACCCTCGGCCCCCAGGTCTTCAACGGCCTCTTCCCCCTCGGGGACTCCGCTTTCATCTTCATCATCTTCCGAGCCACTTCTCAAATCATCCCCGGGAGCAAGCAGAGCCGTCGATTCCTCTTTTAGGGTCTTCATCCTCTCGATCTCAGTAGAAAAATCAAAGCCACATGCGTGTCTGTCTTCGAGAGCTGCCTCCGAGACATTTATCGAGCATGCTCTAGGGCTCGGTCAAGTTTAAGCTCAGCCTCATCAGCTGACTTCCGGGCCTAGGTATTTGCAGCAGCAGCATCCTCTTTATACAAGGTTATGAGCGCGCCCGCTTCAGCCTTAACTGAAGATAGCCCGGTGATCGATTCAGCATAGAGATCCTTATACCTACTACTCTCAGCCCTCGCATCCCGAAGGCGATGTTCAATCTAGGATAACTTCCCTTGGAGGATGTCTCTCGCAGAGGTTATTTCGTTCACACACTGTTTAAATCCAAGGGTCTCAACGTCCCTAACATTGAATCCTTCCCGCATCAGGGCATCTTTCTCCTTAAGCTACAAAGACCAGCCTGAAAGTGACGAAGACTATGCTACATGTTCATCAAGGTCGCTCCGTTCCCGAGATACCGTCTCTAAACAAGCTCGAAGGATAAGCACTTCTTCCTCCCTTTTGGAAAAAAGAGCCTTAAGCTCGTCTGCCTCTGACAAAAACCTCTTACACTCCCCCTCATAATGGCTCAGCTCAGCCTGGAACTTGGCAGTGCTCCGATTATAAAGCACTTTCGCCTGAAAGCATAAAGGGAGAGGTTCAGTGAAATAATAATCAAAGCTCGAAGCAATCGATGAAGAGATTACCTGTCTACAAAGCCTTTCAGCCTCCTCAAAATAAGCGAGGCATTAAGTTCGGAATTCATCTCGGCCATAGTAAAGAAGCCACCGATTACGTCCTTCCCGATGAGAAGCATCCCTGCGTTAGAAGACTCTGTATTACGGGCACCCCGTATATCCCTCGGGGAAAATGTTGGAACCTGTGGAGAATCACCTACCTCAACAGTCCCGTATTGATCGATTGGGGCCTTCGGGTCACAACTAGGCTCCCGCAACTCATCTACCGAGTGCTCTCCGGCCTGGGAAGTATTTCGATTGTCAACCGGCTCGGGGAAATCACCTGACTTACCCTCGAATACCTCTTCGGTCCAAGGCGGGATGGCATCATCGACTTCTGGTTTAGAAGCCCTCGGCTCAACGGTCATCGGCTTAGCAAAAGTAGAAGCAGTTACACTTCCACTTCCCTCGGGCGTTATCGGGAAATCGCTTTTCTCATTTAATGTCGCAGAGCCAGCCTTAGACTTTTGCACTCTAGCCCTATTTGGCTTCAAGGACTCGGTCGAAGATTCCCTCTTTCTCTTCTTCCCCTCATCTAGTTTTGGGATATCTTCTTTCCCAGGCAGTGCTTCTCTCATCAAAGATGCCTCCCCTAGGCCTGCATAAACACAGAACATTAAAAATTAGAATATATTCTGGGGGTATCTCTTTTGAAGAACTCAGGTATTGCAAAAGGAAAAGCCCCACCATGATTTTTAGCTTCCCATCGGCCCCTGGCCAGGTCGCACCATACGCTCTCAGCATACGGGCAAGTTGAATCTAGCCGTTGAACCTAGCTCGAGATATCCTTGACCGCGTCGGGATACCACGCGACAATTGTATCATCAAAAAGAGTTAGTTCAAAGGGAAGTTGGCCCTAAGGGAAATAAAAAAGGCTCAATTGAGGTGTTAAGTTACGATTCATATTCCACTCCAAGGTCCTAACTCGAACAAAGCGGCTCATCCACCCTCTGTCCTTGTCTTCATCAGTACAAGCAAAGAAAACCCTCGTAGCCCGACGTTGAAGCTTAATCAGACCACCCTGGTAAAGTCGGGGATTGTACATTATGATCAGGTAGCCGAGGATAAAAGGCATCCCCTCGATCATGTTTGCAAAATACCTAATCATGTAAACGATACGCCAAAATGATGGATGAATTTGGCCGGCGTCACTTGATATCGCTTGCAGAAGTCGAGAACAACGGGATCTATCGACAGTGAGAACGGTCCTACTGGGCCTAGGGTAAATGGATAGCTATATACACTAAGGAAGCCGGCTTTGTGTGTTGTTATGTCCTCGTCAGGAGAAGTAATTTCCACTTGCACCACATCTTCCCAGTGGCAGTCGACCTTCACCTTCTCGACGTACCTTACTATGCTGATATACCGTGATATGGGCTCACATCGTCCCGCTTCGAGGAAGGTTTATCGACCTTGAAATCAGAGGTTGTTTCGCAGGGCTCGGGGATGCATTCCTTGAGACTTGGGGGTACTGTTTCTTTACCCTTAGAGGAACGTGGATAGGAGGAGGCTTTATCGCCTCGTGGAATAGCTTCGGAGGCCTTCGTCATTCCTGCTGAAGAATTTCAAGAGAAACGAGGGAGAGCTGATCAGGAAAAGGATACAAGAAAGAAGCAATGAGATCTCTTTTTAAAAGGTTAGAAGAAGTAATGAAAGGAGAGGGACAGGAGAAGGAGTATTTATAGAGGCCAACCACGTGCATAGAGGAAAGCCAAAAGGCAGTCAACCGCCATAATAAATTTGAATCTTTTTAAGAACTGTGCAAATATGGCTTCTGAGCATCTCTCACATCAGTCGGTTACATGGCATGACTGACAAGATAATGAAGGCATTATAAAGTTGGTGAATTCAAAACATTTCTTGTCTTTTTATTCCAAGAAACGCGGGGACTGTCTGTATGCGGTAGAACTGGGGAAGTTTCATTTTGAGGCTTCTACAGTGTTCTGAGCATCGACCTCGATTGTATCGGAGCAGAAGTCGAAGTTCAACCCCGAGGTGCATTCCTCGAGGACGTACCCCGAGGGATCGAAATACCTCGAGGAAGGATAACAGATCGAAGACTGTCGTGGAAAAGCGAGAAGTTCCAAAAGGCACGTGATTAAAGCTGACCAAGTGTGCAAGAATAGTACAAGTCCGCACTGTGACATTGAATAGTTGTACCAGCTACATTTCTTTGTACTAATTGCATATATACTATGTTGGGATTCCCCCTCCTATAAAAAGGTGGACCTTTGTCATTTTGTAAGATACATGATATTCAATACAAGAACAAGAACATTCTCTTCTCTTTAACTCAAAACATTCTCTACAATTGCTCTATTAATTTATTTTCTTTCATTTATTGTGTTCATTAATTGTTCTTCATTTATTACTCGTTATTGATTTTAAAGAGGCCATCGTCGAGGCCTTCAATACTATTGTACCATCTTCGACCGCCCCCTGTCAAGCTCTCGAGCTCGACTTCGAGTCCCACTTCGGCCAAGCTCGATACCCCATCTCTCACCTGCTCGGTTTGCACAATCTCATCATCCTTCGCTCTTATCTCATTTTCTTACCTCCCACTTAGCAACTATTGCCTAAAAAACTAGTATCAAAATAGGTCATATATTTTTAGAACCAAAAAATCAAGTATATTTATAATTACCATTTTCAAGGTAAACATTAACTGTTGGTGATGTTTTAACTTTAATACCACACGAGGAGTAGGGGGTGATTTATGTGGTGTCCAATTTATTGCTTGAACTGATTATGGAAGGACCTGGTTCTTCTAAGTGTTACTTAACCTACTACTGTTGAAATAATAAATGCAAAAAGTAAAGGACACAAGTATTTTACGTGGAAAACACCTGGCTCAAAAGGTGAAAAAACCACGACCTACTTCTCAATAAGATTTTACCAAACACTCCACAAAATCACTGAGCCAAAACTGCATTTACAAAAAACTTTGTAAACCTAAGGATTAACACTAATCCCGTTGTGGAAACCAGCCTCTAACTGTTGCAACAACTTCAAGTTAACTCTAACTTGAATACTCTGAGTACCTATTACAATTGCTTCTAGATAAAGTTGAAAGGTACAATATGAAAACACATACTACAATTGAACTAGAATAAAATACAGACACTTGGAACTGATTCTTATATCTGGTTCATTTAGCTTCAGGTTTGCACACTTGAATCACAAATGTATTGCTTGAAAAATGCCTTGCTATTTTGCTGTCAACTCACATTTAACTTCTGCTTTTGTGCGTACATGTAGAATGAGAACATCCTACAATATATAGATTTAATAAACGAAGAAACAACTAGAGTTCTAATGCTACTCTTCCTTGGTGGAAGAGTTCTAGTTATTCTCAACTTCTAACTCCTTCCTTATCTTGGATAGTGTTCTCTTTGAGTAAGGAGTCTCTCTCCTTCCTGACTCAATTCCTTTGGTGAGCTCTTTGATCATTTTCATTATTGCAGGATCGGTCCCTGATTTATTACCATTCGATCTCTCTAGCACTGGCGAGGTGCGACGGGTGGCTTCTGGTTCGACCCCACTCGGAATCCTATATTGATTTTGTAGCTCAGCAATATCAGCTTGCTGATCCTGTAGCATTTGGAACATCACCTAGAGACTAACTCCTCCATCTCCTATGCCATGTGTACCTTAGCCACCAGATCGTCCTTCTCTGCGTACACTCCCTTCGGGATCTGCGCCTAAGTTCGCATTTAAAACAACTGAGAACTGACATCGACTGGATTGGAAACCGATGCTCCCCCGAGGTTAGCCTGTGGTACCTCAACTTCTGGAGCAATTACGTTGTCATTTTCCTCGTGAAACCCGAGACCATTATCACCATGTGTGTGTGCATTTTGTGAGTTTGACATGTTTTAACCTGAAAGCAAAGATACTTGACAAGAACAAGAGTAAAATAGTGTGTGTTATCAGAACCAGTACCGAAAATCATAAGTATGGAGCTTGTAAAGTAGAAATTTTTTGTTGAGGCACCACATATTTGATAAGGAAAAATACTTCTTTGAATAATTCATACATGCGTACATATTTTTCCGTTAGGGCTCGAATAATCTATATGGACACGGTTCATTCGACCGTTTGGCCCATTAAAATTTTTTTCCTACCGAGGCCCTTTTGTCATGAAGTATTTTTCTTGAAAATAAAACATCCGAGAGTGATGCCCCCCAGTATTCGAGATTGATTGTAAGGAGACCTCAGATACTATAAGTCAACACGAACAATGGTTGCCTCGTTAAAAACCTTGCCGGAGAACCCTATTTGGGATAAAAATCGGTCGAAGGGAAAAAGAGTGCAACGCGTGATTTAGGGTCCTAATATCTTCCTGCTTGATGATAACTTCGATATTTTGCTCGAATACCTGAAAATAAGTTAGCATAAAACGTAAATGAAAAAGGAGAAGGTCATACCTTAACAGTAATATCTCTTGAGGAGTGAGATGTTCCAATTATTTGATAATTTCTCTCCGTTTATCGTGTCCAGCTTGTAAGATCCCTTTCCAACGATATCGAGGACTTGATAGGGTCCTTCCCAATTTGGGTCGAGTTTCCCTTCATTAGGATCTCGAGTGCTGATGGTGACTTTCCTTAGGACGAAGTCCCTGATTCTGAAGTGGTGAAGGTTGGTTCTCCGATTATAATATCTCTCGATGCTTTGTTTTTGCGCAGCCATCCGAACGATGGCGGCTTCTTGTTTTTCATCCAATAGTTTGAGGCTAGTATTCATATCCTCGTGATTTGATCCTTCCGTTGTATGTCAAAATATGGCGCTTGGTTCTCCAACTTTGACTAGAATCAGGGCTTCAGATCCATATACTAAGGAGAACAAGGTTGCCTCCATACTGGACTTCGATGTTGTTCGATATGCCTAAAGGACTTCGGATTTCTCTCCACTTTCCCTTGGCGTCGTTCAACCTTTTCTTTAGATTTTGAATGATAGTTTTGTTCGTTGACTCGGCCTGTCCATTCCCACTTGGATGATACCGTGTCGATAAGATCCTTTTTATTTTATGCTCTTCGAGAAACTGTGTTACCTTGCTGACGATGAATTCCTTTTCGTTGTCGTATAAAATTTTGGCAGGTATCCCGAATCGGCATATGATGTGATCCCAGATGAAGTCTATAACTTCTTTTTCTATGACTTTCTCTAAGGCCTGTGCTTCAACCCATTTAGAGAAATAATCAGTCATAAACAAAATGAATTTAGCTTTACCTAGGGTCGATAGCAGAGGGCCGACGATATCCATCCTCCATTTCATAAATGGCCATGGGGATAGGACTGAGTGAAGTTGTTCTCCCAACTGGTGGATCATTGGTGCATACCTTTGGCACTTATCACATTTTCGATCAAACTCCTTAGTGTCCTTTTCTAAACTATCCCAATATTATCCTACTCTGATGATTTTTTGAACTAGTGATTCGGCACCGGAGTGGTTCCTACAATTACCTTCATGAATTTCTCGTAGGACATAATCGGTGTCTCTTGGTCCCAAGAATACGACTAATAGTCCGTCGAACGTCCTTCTGTACAATTTTCCATCTTCGATCAGTGTGTACCAAGCAGCTTTTGTTCGTAGGGCCCTCAACTCTATAGGGTCCGCTGGGGCCTTTCCGTTTTTTCAAGTACTCGATATATTTATTCCTCCAATCCCAAGTTAAGCTTGTGGAGTTTATCTCAGCGTGACCTTCTTCGATCACGGATCTCGAGAGTTGAACAACAGTTCCCGAGCTGATTTCATCGTCCTCGACTGATGATCCCAAATTCGCAAGAGCATCGGCTTTATTGTTCTGCTCTCGAGGTACATGCTGCAAAGTCCATTCTTTAAAATGGTGCAAAGTCACCTGCACTTGTCCAAATACCTTTGCGTTCTATCCTCTCGGACCTCGAAGGTCTTGTTTACTTGGTTTACTACCAGCAGGGAGTCACACTTGGCTTCAATGACTTCCACACCCAAGCTTTTAGCTAGTTCGAGACCTGCAATCATGGCCTCGTACTCGGCCTCATTGTTGGTCAACTTAGAAGTTCTGATGGATTGTCTAATAGTATTGCTTTTGGGTGGCTTCAAAATGATGCCTAACCCGAACCCCCTCACATTCGAAGCGCCTTCTGTGAAAAGGGTCCACACCCCCGATGATGTACCCGATTTCAACAGAAATTCCTTTTCAACTTCAGGTACGAGGGTCGGCGTGAAGTCGGCCATGAAGTCTGCCAAAATTTGAGATTTGATGGTCGTTCGGGGCTGATATTCGATATCGTACCCACTGAGTTTGACGACCCATTTTGCCAATCGTCCTAATAGTTTGAGCTTATGCAAAATATTACGAAGTGGGTAAGTAGTTAATACACATATGGGGTGACATTGAAAATATAGTTTTAGTTTCCTAGAGGCGCTTATTAGAGCAAGTGCCAATTTGTCTAAGTGTGAATATCTAGTTTCTGCTTCTCCTAGAGTTCGACTTACGTAATAAACAAGAAATTACGTGCCTTGCTCTTCTCGAACTAGGACACCAATTGCCGTGATTCCTGAGACCGCCAAGTACAAGTAGAGCTTTTCATTTGCCATCAGAGTATGGAGCAATGGTGGGCTTGAGAGGTATCGTTTCAATTCTTCTAACGCCTGTTGGCATTCCGGGGGCCAGAAATCGTTCTTCTTTTTGAGTAGAGAGAAGAACCTAAGGCTCTGATCTGACGATCTCAAGATGAACCGGCCTAAGGCAGATATCCACCCTGTCAGCCTTTGTACGGCCTTAACACTGTCCACGACAGTGATGTCTTCGATAGCCTTGATTTTATCGGGGTTAATCTCGATTACCCTATTTGACACCATGAAGCCAAGGAACTTGCCCGAATCGACCCCGAAAGCACATTTCTCGGTATTAAGCTTCATGTTGTATTTTCTCAGTATCTTGAATGTTTCCTGTAAATGTGTCAAATGGTCCTCTACGCGCAGGGACTTAACTAGCATGTCATCAATATATACTTCCATTGACTTAGCTATTTGTTCTTTGAACATTTAATTTACTAGGCGTTGGTAAGAAGCTCCTGCGTTTTTTAGCCCAAAGGGCACTCCACTATAACAATATGTTCCATACTTGGTGATAAATGAAGTCATTTCTTGGTCTTCCGGGTTCATTTGAATTTGATTGTACCTGGAATAGGCATCGAGAAAACTAAGGATCTCGTGACCTTCCGTGGCGTCGATCATGCGATCGATGTTAGGCAATGGAAAAGAATCTTTGGGACAAGCCTTGTTCAAATCCTTATAATCTACACACATCCTAAGTTTATTCCCTTTCTTAGGGACTACGACTACATTGGCTAACCATTTGGGATATTTTACCTCCCGAATGGATCCTATTTTGAGAAGTTTAGTTACCTCATCCTTGATGAATGCATGTTTTACCTCGGACTGGGGCCTTCTCTTTTGTTTCACTAGCCTGAATTTTTGGGTCCAGACTCAATCGATGCGTTGTTATCTCTGGTGGGATCCCTGTCATGTCTAAATGGGACCAAGAAAAACAATACATGTTGTCAATAAGAAATTTAATAAGTTTTTTCCTGAATTTGGGGGTTAACCCCGTTCCCAGATATACCTTTCGCTCGGGCAGATACTCGATCAATATAACCTGTTCCAGCTCTTCGACTGTTGATTTGGTAGCGTCAGAATCTTCGGGAACTACAAAAGTTTGAGGAGTCCAATAATCTTCTTCGTCTTCTTCTATTTCTTGTTTCCCCGATTCGGTCGAGGCTGGTGGCTATGATTTCTATTGGCTTCCTTTTTGCCTTTGATATCCGATCCTTTTGATGTTGATAATGCCGATGTCGGTGTTACCTCATCGACTGCGAACATCTCCTTTGCAGCATGTCGTTCCCCATATACTGTTTTCACTTCATCCGACATCGGTAATTTCATCATTTGGTGGAGAGTCAAAGGGAATGCCCTCATATTGTGAATCCAGGGCCTCCGGAGTAGGGCGTTGTACCTCAGTCGCCCTCGATTACGTGGAACTTGGTATCCTGGATAGTTCCGATCACGTTCACTGGTAGGATGATCTATCCTTTAGTTGTTTCGCTGGCCATATTGAAACCATTCAAGAATCGGGCTGCGAGCACAATTTGATCCTGTAGGCCGAGTTATTTTACAACCCTTGATCGGATGATATTCACCGAGCTACCTGGATCCACTAAAACACGCTTAACTTGAACTTTATTTAATAAGATAGAAATTACCAGAGCGTCGTTGTGAGGTTGAGAAATTCCTTCTGCTTCCTCATCGTTGAATGATACAGTGCCTTCTGGCACATAATCTCGGGTCCATTTTTCCCTAGTAATTGACACCTTAGTGCGTTTGAATACGGATCCCTACGGGATATCGACCCTGCCGACGATCATATGAATTACATGGTGTGGCTCCTCCTGTTCATTTTTCCTGTTGGCGTCTCTTTCTATGAAATGGCTCTTGGCTCGATCACTTAGGAATTCTTGAAGGTGGCCCTCGTTGAATAGATGGGCTTCCTCCTCCCTTAATTGCCTGCAATATTCGGTCTTGGACCATGTGTGCCATGATATTTAAACATCAAATTGAGGTTTCTTTGGGAAGGATCGGTTTGTATATGTCTGGGTCATCTAGTATCTTTGATTCTTCTAATTGCCGATACAATGCCCGATGCGCCGATGCTAAAATTATATTCCGACAATCGAGGTGCCTCTGTAGGATCAGCATACTTGTCAAAACCACTTTTACTCATAAGTCCTCGAGAATTCTACCCTCAATCACTTCTTCGATCACTCCTGGCAGAATTGCATCCCGGGCCATTGTTCCTACGATTTTCTATGTACGGCTGATATCAGTCTTTGTTCGATCGAGGCCCCCGATCGACATCCCTTTGATTTTTAGCTGCAAACTTGTTTGGATACACTGAACCGGAAGGAGATCCTAGTTGGTCATCCTCGACCCTAATCTTTGATTGGTACCGATTATGTACATCGGCCCAAGCTACCGCTAGGTATTCGATCAAATGTTACTTCAGTTGACGCGATGCTATCGAACTCTGTTCATTCAACCCCTGGGTGAAAGCTTGAACAACCCAATCATTTGTGACCGGTGGCAACTCCATGCGTTCTAGTTGAAATCGGGATACGAAGTCCCTCAGCATCTCATTATCCTTCTGTTTCACTTTGAAAAGGTTCGATTTCCTTGTCACAACCTTTATGACCACGACATGTACCTTTACGAAAGAGTCTGCTAACATGGCAAATGAGTCAATGGAATTTGGCGGTAGATTGTGGTACCAAATTATGGCTCCCTTCGATAGGGTCTCCCCGAACTTCTTCAATAAAATAGATTCGATCTCATCATCTTCCAAATCGTTACCCCTGGTGGCGCATGTGTAGGAGGTGACATGCTCGTTGGAATCGATAGTCCCATTGTATTTAGGGATATCCGGCATACGAAACTTCTTTGGAATGGGTTTTGGAGCCACACTCGTAGGAAACGACTTCTATACAAATTTCTTCGAATCTATCCCTTTCAAGATTGGCAGTGCCCCCGATATCTGATCGACTCGGGAGTTGTATGTTTTCACTTTTTTATCATTAGCTTCGATTTTCTTCTCTCCTGACTCAATATTTTTGGTGATCTCCTCTAGCATTTTCATTATTGCAGGATCGGTCCCCGATTCGTTACCATTCGACCTCTCTGGCACTGGCTCGGTATGGCGGGTGGCTTCTGGTTCGAACCCAATCGGAATTTTATGTTGATTTTGTAGCTGAGCAATAGCAGCTTGCTAAGCCTGTAGCATTTCGAATAGCACCTGGAGACTAACTCCTCCATCTCCTCTGCCCCATGTACCTTGGCCACCAGATCGACCTTCTCTGCGTACACTCCCTCCGGGATTTGCGCCTAGGTCCGCATTTAAAGCAACTGCGAAGTGACATCGATTGGGTTGGCAACCGATGCTCCCCCGAGGTTAGCCTGTGGTACCTCGACTCTGGAGCAATTACATTATCGTTTTCCCCGTGAAACCCAAGGCCATTATCACCATGTGTAGGTGCGTTTTGTGAGTTTGACATGTTTTAACCTGAAAGCAAAGATACTTGACAAGAACAAGAGTAAAATAGTGTGTGTTATCAGAATTAGTATTGAATAATCACTATTATCATGGTGGGCGCCAAACTGTTTATCCTCAAATTCGGATAACAATTAAACTTATATTGTGGTTTTAAAGATATGTGATTTCGTCCAATACCAATTGATAAATAAGAAAATAAATGGATGAATTAGACAATAAAATAAATCAAACCAGTATGTAAGCAAAGCCTCGACCTCGATTTGGGATAGTCTCGAGGTGGAATAGTAAGAACAATAAATGATAAAGCAACTCTGATGAACAGTAAGTGAAATGGCAAGAAAGTAACGAGCGTATATATTTTTATCAGTGAATAATGTTGCCTACAAAATAATGGAATTCTTCTTTATATAATAGACTAGTCCGAAATAAGGTACACTTCTAATTATAACAGAAAATCATATTAGCAGCTGATTAACTACCTAGATAGATCCGTCCCGAGATTTATGCCACTATCCTCGACCAATCGCGGAATTTCCGTTATAAAGCTATGCAAATGTTATTCGGAGTCTGTCCCTTTCTGGCCTCGATTGATGTCGATTTCGATCTGAAAATAGGCTTCGATTTCGGACTCGACGTGCTAGCTCTTTGACGTGCCATTTCTATCCCGACCGAATAGTAAAATTGGGTAGCCCCGATTTCTACCGTGCACACTCTAAATTCTAGTCTTATGTGAATGGACATGTACATTGTTTTCAATTCTACTTGACCAGTACCAAAAATACTATTACAGTAATAGCCAAAACATGGACGAAAATGACAACAGCAATCTGAAGATAAATTTTCCTTTTCCGTTTCACCTTCTGTACCACCTGGTTTTGTCTTACGCTTGCGTCCCTTTTTTTTGGGAAACAAAGACAGGCAAAGTATCAAACAAGATGGTCCATGACATGCGCACAGTAACGCAAGGAGATGGGGCAATAAATCCAAACAACCTTTTATCCAACGCACCATTCATCTTTCCAACGCACCACTCACTCTTTCACATGCCAATGTTTCGACGATGATTAGGTCATCTTATACAGTTTCAGTCCGGAACCAAAATGTCGTTCTTTTAAACTCTGTAAACTAAAATAGATAAAAAATAAAAGGACAAAAATATATATAACGCCACACTATGTGGCGTTATACATTAACGGTAATTGTGCCGTTAATGTATAGCGCCACATAATGTGGCGTTATACATAAAAATCTGACATATCTGTATATAGCGCCACAATACCCTTTATACATAGGTTTTTTGAAAAACGGACCGTCTTCTTCAAGACGACCTCGTCCTTCCTTCTTCCCCCATTTTTTTAAATCTCTTCTTCTTCTTTTGGTCCCTCCACCCCCCCCCCCCCCCCGATTCTGCCCAATTTCTTTAATTTTTTTTTTTTGGGGTCCCCCATCACATAAAATTTGAAGAACTTTGGTCCCACTTTCAAGTAGAGCATCGTATTGTTGTCGCTTCACATTTTCGGAGTTAAAAATTTAATTTATTTGCTTTCCGAAAGCTCTAAATCGAGGTATTTCGTTTTATTTTATGTTGAAACTTTAATAATAACGCATATTTTTTTATTTGTATGTGTTCTATTTTGTTTTGTGTTTTTATTTTTTGTGAAACTAGTATGTTAAATTTATCTGGACTTAATAATTATTTTTATATATATGTGTTTCATGTCGTTTTATGTTTTATTAGTAATTAAATTTATTTGTTGTTCATGTTTAGTTTAGATTATTTTTTAGCGTAGTAAAATTTAGACTTTTTTAGCGTAGTAAAATGTAGACCCTTGTAGCGTAGTAAAATTTAGAGCCTTGTAGCATAGTAATATGTAGTATTGTAGTAGAAATACTTTAGTTTAAGTATCTTATACTGGTAGTTGAAAATGCAAACTTTGTACAATTAAGTTAATAATTGTACAACACACAAAATTATAAAAATATTAAATTTGACA
>ML355343.1:0-34285 GCA_005239505.1 Nicotiana paniculata
TCATCCTTACATACCTTACCAACCCCAATAATTTCACCTTTCTTTCCATTTCCAAAGGAGACACTTCCTCCTGTGAGACTTTCAAGTGAAAGGAACTATTCCATGTTCCCAGTCATATGCTTTGAGCAGCCACTATTCAAATTCCAAATTTGGCTGCCTCCTCTCACTTGAACCTACAAAATAATCAGGGGATAGTTTTAAGAACCCAAACTAGTTTGAGTCCTTTTCTATGAGAGAATGAATGAATCAAATTTTTCCTGGCCCAATTTGGTAGCCAGTTTTTCCCTTTTACAAACCTCTCATTTTTTCGACTGGCCTGCTCTTTTGCAGTACACTCATATTTGTAGTGTCTAATATTACCACAATTGGTGCAGATTTTATTCTCAGGGAGAGTGAGATACTTGATTTTGGGATCCCACTTGGGCAATTGACTTCCAAAGCCAATCCCTCTCCTATTGCTACTATGATTCTCTTAAAGCCATATCAGGGCATCAGAGGATTTATTCCATTTACACGTTCGATCTAATTCATGTTTGACTTTGCCAAGTTCTTCATTAAGAGTTCTTATCTGTTCATCCTTGGCATACATCTTATCTCTTAGTTTNAATAGTTGATCCTTATCTTTGGTTGTTTCCTCAGAATCATCTATGAAATCAAGTAGCAACTGAAAGGGTTTTTCCTTAGATAGGAACTTTACTTTGTTTTTAATATGGGAGATACTTACCTCTGGTTCTTCATGTGATTCCTCATCAGATTCTCCAATTGCCATGAGTGCCTGATCTTCAGTCTCCCCGTCTTCTGATTCCTCATCTGAACTTTCCCCCCAAGCAGTAACCATATCCTTTGTTGTGGTTTTCTTGGGTTGGACCTGTTCCTTAATTCATATCTCTCCTTTTTCCATTCTACTTCCCATTGAGGATAGTTTTTGATGAGATGGTCAGTCTTACCACATTTGTAGCATCCCTCGTTGGTTGGCCTTTCTGGAGATTTTGCTTTGTTGTAGTTTCCTCCTCTAGAGATGCCCTTCTTCCTCATGAGAAAGTNTATAGCAGTGATTTTGCTTTCCCAAAAAATAGGCAAGACCCTTGTCAGGATCTTGTCAATCCTGTCCTCTTCAAGAATGACTCTTCCAAGAGACATCAGTTCATTAGTCAAGGTTGTGAACCTTGTGTACATCTCTTGGATAGTCTCTCCTTTTTTCATAGTGAAGTTTTCATACTGAGAGTATAGTAAAGTACCTCTTGACCTTTTTACCTAAGGTGTTCCTTCATGGGATACTTGCAAGGTATCCCATATTTCTTTTGCACTGGTGCAGCTTTGGATCAAGCTGTACTCGTCTGGACCTAGTCCACACACTAGCCACTTTTTGGCCTTTGCATTCTTCTCCCATTTCTTCAGATCCTCAGCAGTGCAATCAGCTCTAGTCTTTGGTATATCTATACCTTCAGTAGTCTTCATCATGGTAGCTAGAGGACCATCAGTGACTATGTCCCAGAGTTCATAGTCTTCTCCAATCAGGTGGTCCTTCATCCTGTTTTTCCACCAAGAGTAATACTGGCGATTGAAGGGTGGTGGCCTTGCAGTTGATTGACCTTCCCAATTTCCAGGTGGTGCACTCATCTTGATCTTCTCCAAGGTGTTATCCTTTCAAGGATAACCTGCTCTGATACCAATTAATGTTTTAGACGTCAATACCACACAAGAAGATATGTTACTTTGTGTGGTACCCAATTTTCGAGTGCTGTCTCAATAGAAGAACCTGGTTCTTCTTGGTGTTCCAACTACTACTGTTGTGGAATAATAAAAGCAGTAAAGTAAAAACACAAAGATTTTTACGTGGAAAAACCTGGCTCAAAAGGTGAAAAAACCACGACCTAGTCCTCAGTAAAATTTGCTCAAACTCTTCACTAAAATTCTGAGCCAAATGGACTTACAAAATAAACTCTTTTGTAATCCTAGGACTAACTCTAATCCCTTTGTAGTAACTAGCCCCTAGCTAATTTCTACAAGCTTCAATTTAACTCTAACTTGAACAATGCGTACATATTACAATTGCTTCTATGAAAGCTGAAAAGATACAATATTAAAACTCCTATTATAACCAACTAGACTCAATGATAAAACAGATGGAACTGGTTCTTCTAGCTGGTCTGTAGCCTTTGTGTCGCACAATAATTCTTCTTGCAAAATATCTGGGAATTTTTCTTTTAGCTCTTGATCCATTTCTGCACTTGTGCGTTCTTTTTTCAAGCAAGAATACTTCAATTATTTATAAAGTCAGTTGAGTTCTGGTTCAACTCTACCTGGGAGAACAAGTTCTTATCAAACTCAACTTCCTTTCTTCGTTTCTGTCCTTGCTAAATTCGACTTCTATTCTTTTATCAATTTTCAACCTTTTCGCATTAGAAGATACTCTTCTTGTTCATTGATACTTCACAATCACATTCATCTCCTATGCATATAAGGTTTGTGTGCCAACTCGTCAGGTCAAGTATGTGTACTCTGATAGACTGGCTCAACTGGTCAGACATTTGTCAATCTTCAAAACTATGCAGTGACTTGGGTCAATAGTTAGTCCTATCCTTTGTCTTGCCTGTGATTTTTCTCCTGAACTGTTTCAAAGAACCTTATCCGGCATTCATTTGCATTTCATATTTATTTTGGGACTACAGACGTATTCCAGGAGATCTCCCTGTACTGCATATTTACTTTGGGACTACGGACGTATTCCGGGAGATCTGTATGTACTGCATATTTATTTTGGGACTACGAACATATGCCGGGAGATCCCCATGTACTGCATATTTACTTTGGGACTACAGACGTATTCCGGGAGATCCCCCTGTACTGCATAATCATTTGGAACTGCGGGACGGTATCCCGTGAGATTCCATGTGGTGATATATTGTGTTGAGCCAAGGATTTTCTTTACTCTAAAACTTATATTGTTTTCCTTAAACTGTTTATTTTAGACTTTACCTATCTTTTGTACTGTTTTAAACTGACTTATTTAGAAATCTAGTAGAGCCTTAACCTGACCTCGTCACTACTTGACCGGAGTTAGGCTTGGCACTTACTGGGTACCAAATGTGGTGTACTCATGCCCTTTCCTGCACATGTTTTCATGTACAGATCCAGGTACGAGCTATTAGCCTCGTGGTTAGTTGTTGCTGCTAATTCCAGGAGACTGCAAGGTACTTCTGCCGCGTCCGCAGAATCCTCCGAGTCTCCTTCTATTCTATCTTGTAGAAACGTTCTTATTTACTTTCTTTCCAGTATTTGTTAGATCTACAGTAGTGTTAAAAGCTTGTGACTGTTTGTGACATTCCGGGTATTGGGAAGTTATATTTTGTACGTGCCAAGTGGCGATGTTTCATTAGTAGATTTACTTTATTCCGTCTTTATTTTATTGCTTCTGTTTAATATCTTATCCACAATTAGGTTTACCTAGTCGTAGAGACTAGGTGCCGTTCCGATGCCTTTCGGAGGGTAAAACGGTCCTGAAAACACTACCAAGTGACACGGTGGTGAACCCAAAGGGTGGGAACAACACGGGGCATGCCATGGCCGTAACTACAAGAAGTGTAAGAGGTGGGAATTCACCAACCTCAAGTCAAAGGCAACTTATGGATGATGAGCAAGTGGTATAAGAAGAAGATATCCCAAACAATATGGTGCAAGCAAATGATGACGTGCATATTGATATTGATGACAATGTGGAAGAGATTCAAGAGGAAGTGAACCCGTCTAGGAGTCATCTTATTGACATACTGGAACTAGCAGTGCAAAAGGCTAAGGAACCATTACCTAAGCTTCCTCCTCCATATCCTCAAAGGCTCGCCAAGAAAAATAGTGAGAATTAATTCAAAAAGTTCATTGACATGATGAAGAGTCTCTCAATAAATGTGCCATTAGTTGAAGCCTTGAAGAAAATGCTTGGTTATGCAAAGTTTATGAAGGATTTGGTGACAAAGAAGCGGTCGATGTATTTTGAAACTATCAAAGTCATGATTCAAGTGAGTGGAATAGTGCATTCAATGGCTCCTAAATTGGAAGATCCCAGTGCTTTCACAATCCCTTGTACCATTGGAAGTGCCGAGTTTGCTAAAGCTTTTTGTAATCTTGGGGAGAGTATCAATTTGATGCCCTATTAGGTGTTCAAGACTTTGGGAATCGGGCAACCAAAACCCACATCCATGAGATTACAAATGGCCGATAGTACAATGAAGAGACCGCCGGGAGTGATTGAAGATGTATTGGTTCGTGTTGATAAGTTCCTTCTTTCGGCGAATTTTGTTATTCTTGATTGCGAAGTGGACTATGAGGTGCCGATTATTCTTGGAAGACGTTTCCTTACTACAGGGAAGACTCTTGTTGATATGAAAGCCGGAGAACTCACTTTCCGGGTGGGTGATGAAAAGGTGGTGTTCCACGTGTGCAAATCTATGCAGCAACCAAACAACAATGAAGTATGTTCTTTCATGGACTTGGTGACCGATGTGATTATTGATGATACAAGTGCCACGATTAATGTGGGTAATATGTTGGAGGCCATCATGCTCAACTTTGATGATGACGAGATGGATGGCTTCATGGAATGTGTGAACTCTTTGCAAGGAATGGAGTTGTACAACTATGCGCCTCAGAAACCTCCATTGGATCTTGAAAATAGGAAAACTCTTCTTAGAAAGTCTTCAATTGAAGAACCTTCTACCTTGGAGTTGAAGCCATTGCCTCCACATCTTCGGTATGAATTTCCTGGCCCTTTTTCTACTTTACCGGTTATTCTTTCCTCTTGTTTGACTAACGTGCAGGTTGACTCTACTTTGGCGATCCTCCACAATAGGAAGAAGGATATTGGGTGGACTTTGGCGGATATTCAGGGAATAAGCCCGCATGTTTCATGCACAAGATTAACTTGGAGGAACATGCCAAACCATCTATTGAACATCAAAAGAGACTCAATGAAGCTATGCCAGACGTGGTCAAAAAGGAGATTATCAAGTGGTTGGATGCCGAGGTTGTCTACCCCATTTATGATAGTTCGTATACTTCTCCGGTGCAATGTGTCCCAAGGAAGGGGGCATGACGATGGTCACCAATGACAAGAATGAGTTGATCCCCACTAAAATGGTCAGCGGGTGGAGAGTGTTTATGGACTATCGCAAGCTAAACAAAGTCACGAGGAAGAATCATTTTCCAGTTCCCTTCTTTGACCAAATGATTGATAGGTTGTCCGGCCGTGATTTCTATTTCTTTCTATATGGATATTCGGGATACAACCAAATCCTTATTGCTCCATAAGATCAAGAGAAAATAACTTTCACATGTCCCTATGGCACTTTTGCTTTCAAGCGGATGCCATTTGGATTATGTAATGCACCGAAGACTTTTCAAAGGTGTATGATGGCGATCTTACAGATATGGTAGAGGAATACCTTGAAGTATTCATGGACGACTTCTCAGTGGTCAAGGATTCCTTTGATGATTGCTTGGAAAATTTGGATAAAATATTAGCAAGGTGTGAAGAAACGAACTTGGTGATAAATTGGGAGTAATGTCATTTCGTGGTCGAGGAAGGCATTGTACTTGGACACAAGATTTCAAAGAATTCTATAGAGGTCGTCAAGGCAAAGATAGAGGTGATTTCTAAACATCCACCTCCGACTTCGGTGAAAGGCGTGCAGAGTTTCTTAGGTCACGCAAGGTTCTATTGGCGTTTCATCAAGGATTTTTCTAAAGTGGTGAACCCATTGTGCAAGCTCTTAGAAAAAGATGCTAATTTTCACTTCAATGATGATTGCATGAGAGCGTTTGAATTGCTAAATTTCAAGTTGACAACCACTCCGATTATCACCGCGCCTATTTAGTGTATCCCTTTTGAGCACATGTGCAATGCTAGTGATGTAGCGGTTGGAGAAGTTTTGGGGCAACGCATCAACAAGATTTTTCATCCGGTCTACTATGCTAGTAAGACCACGAATGATGCCTAAGAAAACTATACCGTTACGGAGAAAGAGCTCCTTGCCATTTTGTTTGCAATTGAGAAGTTTCGCATGTACTTGATGGGTGCAAAGGTTATTGTTCATACGGATCATGCGGCATTGCTATCTTATGAGCAATAAAGATTCAAATGTTCGGTTTATGAGATGGGTGCTATTGTTGCAAGAGTTTGATATTGACATCCAAGATCGAAAAGGGAGTAAAAATTAAGTGTGGGGCCACTTGTCTCGTTTGGAGGAGGAGGGAGGCCGCATGATGGCCTTGAAATCAATGATTCCTTCCCAGATGAGCAACTCTTGCCTATTTCAATGAAGAAGGTTCCATGGTTCTCGGATCTAGCAAACTTCCTTGCGTATGGAATCATCCCGGATGAGTTCTTTTCAAATCAAAGGAAGAAGCTCAAACGGGGTTGTCAAGATTATTATTGGGATGAGCCATAACTTTTTCGGATTTACACGGATGGGTAATTAGAAAATGTGTACCGGACGAAGAGAAAAGTTTTATTCTTGAGGCTTTCCATTATTCACCTTATGGTGGTCACCATAACGGAGCATGAACGTCGTCTAAAGTGCTAAGTTGCGGTTTCTATTGTCCCTCTATTTACAAAGATGCAAGTGATGTTGTGAAAAGATTTTATAAATGCCAATGGGCCGGTGGAATCTCGAAGAAGATTGAAATGCCTCTCACTACCATTTTGGAGATTAATATCTTTGATGTGTGGGGTATTGACTTCATGGATACTTTTGTGAGTTCTTATGGAAACGCCTGTATCTTGATCGCGGTTGATTATGTGTTTAAATGGGTCGAGGCCATCGCCTTACCCAACTTGAAGAAGAATATTTTCACAAGATTTAGTACTCCGCGGGCTATCATAAGCGATGAGGGTCCCATTTTTTAAACAAGTCCTTTGACACTTTGCTTAGCAAGTATGGTGTCACTCATAAAGTTACGACTCCCTATCATCCACAAGCTAGAGGTCAAGTGGAAGTCTCCAACCGGGAGATAAAAAGTATCTTGTCCAAAACAGTGAATGTTAACCGAACGGATTGGTCAAAGAAGCTTAATGATGCATTATGGGCTTATCGAACTGCTTTCAAAACTCCTATCAAAATGTCTCCATACCGGTTGGTATTTGGAAAATCTTTTCATTTATTGGTGTAACTTGAGATCAAAGCCATGTGGGCTTTAAAGCAATTGTATCTTGATTGGGATGCAACTGCTAACTTGCGGGTTACACATTTGAATGGATTGGATGAGTTTCGATACCATTCCTATGCAAGTTCGTCCTTGTACAAATAGAAGATGAAGTAGCTACGTGAAAAATACATTTGAAACAAAGAGTTCAAGGTGCGAGATCTTGTTTTGTTGTTCAACTCACGGTTGAAGATGTTTCCCGGAAAGCTGAAGTCTAAATGGAGTGGTCCCTCTCAAATTATAGGTGTGACACCTTTTGTTGCATTGGACTTGAAGAACAAAAAACTATAAGGTATTCCGAGTCAAGGGTCACCGGGTGAAGCATTATGTATGAGAGGTTGATGATGTCCACGTGGTGGCAGTGATTCATTTCAAATGATGGTAATCTGCGTCGTGTCGCGACATTAAATCAGGCGCTTCTTGGGAGGCAACTCATGTTTCTTTTTCTTTTTTTTTCGTATTTTGTAAGTAGGTGTTATTTTAGTGCTAACAGGTTTTGAAGTGTGTTGCAGGAATGGGTGTACTTTACAGGAATTGTGCCCAGAAAATTGGCAAAGTGTGGAATGAATTGCGGACCGCAATTGTATTGTGCGGACCGCAAAATTTTGGTTGCTACAACAAAAGGTGATATGCGCCCGCAAAAGTGCACTGTGGACCGCACAAGTGGAAAGTGGAAATTTTCAACTCTATAAATTTGGTCTGTCAGAGAAATAGTGTGGCTGCAACACGAATTCTGCGGTTCGTAACAGAACTTGCGGTCGCACAACTAATTCTGCGGACTGCAAGATACTAGGGCATCTGAGGGCCCCAAGTAACAAAGTGCGGAAAGCAATAGGAATTTTGCGTCCGCACTCACCTCCCCTTCACCTGCCAGAAACCGTTCATTATAAATATGAGAAGATGGGCATTGTTCCTCCTTTTCCCTCTTTGAGCTCACAAAGTGCAAAAAAAATGAAATTTGTTGTTGAATTAGCTGCTCACAAGCCTAACAATTGTTGATCACTCATCTCTTGTACTCTTTCATATCTGGTATATATCATCATCATGATTAACATCTTTTAATTTTTAGACTTCTAATATAATGTTGAACCATTTGTTTGTGAATCTATTTGAACAATCTTTTAGGGTGAATATGTAGTGGGTAGACTGATAAATGTTCAAAGGGGAATGGATGAATTTATTATCATTCTTATATGTTATTTCCATGTCAAAAGTGTGCAAAAATTTTAAGCCTTAGGTGCATAACTGACCGTCTGTGCGTAAAATTTGGAATCTGCAACCGCACAAGAAATTGTACGGTCCGCAGAAGTTTAAGATTATGGCATTATAAAAAGCATGGTTCTTCGGCGGAAATGAAAATTATGTGGATCGCAGGAATACTATTGCAGTCGTAGAACTACCTAGTTTATGTGATCAGAGAGTTGCCATTTGGATGACTCTCAAGTGCGGACGCAAAGTAAATTGTGCAGACCGCAAAAAACTGATTGCGGCCGCAAAATAGCCAATTCTCTGTCATCAGAGAGTTGGCATTCTGGTGACGTCTGAATTGCGGTCGCAGAGAGAAATCTGCGGATTGCAATCCACTTTAGCGGTCGCAAGTGAAAATTATGCAGTCCGCAATGCCCCTTGTGCGACCGCAATAATAATTCTACGGACCGCAAGTCCCTTCCCTGCAAGCATGATTATGCTGTGTTTTAACTGTAATCTATAGTGTGTCCTTGCATTTATTATGTGTCTAAACTTGAATTCATTACAAAAATAAACTGGAATTAGCTACGAACGTCGTCACTAATCTGTCGCTGAAACGCTCATAGCTAGCAGAATTTCTTGACAATCTGTTGCTAAATGAGATTAGCGACTGATTTTTCCGTTTAGCTACAGAATTTTTCGTTCGCTAAAACTGATTGTTTAGTAGTGATTGTAACTAACAATCGCCTTTGCTTGGTACAGAACATGGTTCGATCTAGAGTAAGAGGCGACACTTCAAAAGGAAGGGGTGACCCTTCACGGGGACGAGGAAAGAGACTCATACCTAGTTTCCAACAACCTGATAGCAGAAAGAAGATAGCAATAGGCGACACTTCAAAAGGAAGGGGTGACCCTTCCCGGGGACGAGGAAAGAGAACCATGCCTAGTTTCCAACAAACCGATAGCAGAAAGAAGATAGCAATAGGCAGAGGGCGAGGTGACCTCTCGGAGACTAGTTCTTATGTCCCAACTAGGGACGTCTCTGAGGGAAACTCAGCCTCAGTACATGAGCAGTCGACCGTCCAATAAAGGCCACCGTGAAGATATCAGCTCAGGGATGAGCCATCATCATCACATATAACCTCTGATGGTTCCGAGAATGACAGTCAGGCTTCTGAGACCTCCACCACACTTGTCCCCCGGGCACCAGAGAATTCAGCTCAAGACGTCCCAGATGATGGCTGAGGGGGAGATGCTATAGTTATCGGCCTTGAGCGGTCGAAGAAGAAAGAGATGTGGGAGGACAGAGTTGTTAGCTTGGCTGCCTTTTCTAGCTTCTGCGAATGGATTCCAGTGAGATCGCTCACTCTTGAGCGACAATTCCAATTGAATGATTTTGAAAAGAACAATTCGGCGGTCTTGAGGCAGTTCCGAGAGTGGAAGAGATGTGGGGTTTAATGATGTTGAATCCACAAAGTATATGGAGAAGTTTGCAATGAGGGATGCAACTCGCCCGTGGCTAGCTGAGATTCTGGAAGCTCCTTGGCCACCACCACCATGGATTACAGCAGGGGTGTCAATTCACATAAACAACCTGAGTTTTGAGGCAAAGAGGTGGCAGACCTTCGTATGCAACTGACTAGACTCGTGTCAGAATGAGATATACCTTCCGATCCTGCGGGCAGTTCTAGCCGCCTCTATCATGGATCAATGTGGGTGTCGTGATGTCGGCTAACAAATCTGTGGTTGCCAGGCAAGCTGATACCTCTTACCCGTATCCCAATACTATTACTGAGTATCTTACGGATACACGGGTGGAGCCGAAAGATTTTGATACGAAGGTGTGGGTGAAGAAGCCCTTCTCATGGTATTCATTGATGGATGCACATAACCCTAAGAAAAAGGGTCAGCCGACTGCCACCATAGGCATGTCTGATGAGCCATCGTGGTAGCTGCAGAGACGGTCGACATGCCATCCACTTCAGCAGAGCCTTCAGCCAATGTAGCAGTTATGCCCCCACCTCCAGCCTCAATGCCTCCAGCATCCCCTATTACCAGTTCCACCTCGGCTTTGAAGCTGGTGCCGATGCCCACTGCTCCACTATCTGCGTTGCGAGTCTCCTAGACACTAGCGACCTCAACAACTGGATGCAGACAGCTACTGCAAAGTTTTCAGATATATCTAGTAATGTTGTAGCACAATCCTCCATTCCGGCACCCTAGATTCCCCCCATAGTTGAAGAGACTTTGAAGAAGCTCTTGGAGAACCAGAACACAATCATGGCCACTTTGCTGCAATATGGGCCAGTGATAGAAGAGCTGGGCAAGGAAGTGGAGAAGATGCAGAAGTCCCAGGCCTCCAAGAAGTCAGTGGACAAGCTCCAGAGATAGGTTACCAAGATTACACCAGCCGTAGACATTCCATTTGAAATGTTGATTGACCTGCACCACCCAGGCCCAGATCGTACATCATATACAACACCAACTGGCCAATTTGAGGAGCCAGACCTTGCTGCTGACACTGCCAAGGTAGTACATCAGATGTTCACCAACCCAGTCACTCCCGCAGTTGATGATGATGAGATCCAGTTGGATGAGACTAAAGTCGGTGATGCTTCTATGGAAAAACAAATGGCCAAGGAGCCATAGGGAGTTTTCTTCACTCTTACCCTTCCTTTAATCTTATTTTGTTAAGCATTGGGGACAATGCTTATTTTTATTCGAGCGGGGGGGGGGGGGGGGGGGGGTTTTTTNTTTGCAATAACTAACAATATTTTCTTCTTTTTCATTATTCTGTATACATTATATCTTTTCATCTCTCATTATGTATATATATTCTCTCATTATGTATATTTGTTATGCTTTCGATAGTTTTTGCTTTCTAGCTTCTTTACATGTGTTTTCTTATTAGTTAGTGTTTAACAGAGTAACTTCTTTTTTATTTAATAGCTTCTTTTTTATGTTTTAGTAGATAATAAGCCTTTGATTTTCTTAATGCCACGGTTCTTTCCGAAAGTAGTTTTTGTGTGAACCGGGTGACTCTTCCCAACGATGGATGGCGTGACAACCTTCTTAAAGGATTGAGTCTATTTTTTATGTTTAGATAATAATAGTAGTAGTAATGAATAAAAAGACCTAATTAAGTCATGCTCGAAGAGTTAAACATGTTTCACTTGGTACCAACACACTTAACTATGTGCTTATGGTTTAAAACAAGGTTTTTTGGAAAGAAATATCTCTAGTTAGTGACCTTGTGACTCTTGTGTTGACTTAGGCAATCATCAAGTGGTTCAATCGAACCATAATGATTTTCAATCTTGAATATGATCGTTATGGGCCCCCGACTCTATCCTCTTTAACAATCCAGTTGTGTAAGGGGTAAGATGTTTTGTTACAATTCCAAGTACCCGGGGGAATGGTCTAGAACTTGCCTCGAATGTGTTTCAAGGTGAAATCTTAAGTTTAGCTTGGCTTAAGAAGTGATTGTAGGATTTCCTTGGCTTAAGAAGTGATTGTAGGATTTCCGTGATCCGCTTGAATTTCTCCATTTCCCACAAATGTTGTTATCCCTAGTAAACCCATTTGAGCATTAAGCCTTTCTCATTTGATAACCATGTTACAAGCCTTTACCCGTTTTGTCGTGACCCTGTCTTGGCACCCGAGCTTTCTTTAATACTCTTGTGAGACAATTGGCTAAAAATGTAAGTTTGGGGGAGACGAGGTACTTGAAAGAGGTATCAAGGCACAAAGAGAGAAATGAAATGATGAGAAGGAAAGGCAAGAAAGGGAAAGAACAAAAATAAAAATGCAAAAGAAAGTGAATAAGTGGAGAAGTTGAAGGGATTCAAAGAAAAGTAACGACAAAAAGCATGGAGAAATCAAAGAGGTAGAAAATTTCATGATCAACAAAGAGTGATGCTAAGTCTCTCTATTTCCCCAAGGAAAAGAAAGTTCCTCAAAGAATTGGCAAAGTATAAGCCGAGAACAAAAAAATGGAGTACTTAAGGAAAGATGAACCCGCTCTACCATAGTATATCCAACCTTAGTCAAAAAGCCTTCATTACATCCGAAAAATCCCTACGTGATTTCAAGTCGAGTAAGCTTACTTTACTAGCGATCTACATGAGGGGAAATCCTATGGTACTTAAAGTCGTACTTGCGATATTCTCTTCAGAGATATGAGTGAACCTTCCGCAAATCTTTGGATTGAGTTCTTAAATTCTTAAAACAGAGAGTAGAGGAGGAGGAGCATGGGATCCACAATGACCTACATGAAAGAGTGATATTTCTTGATGAATACAGTCAACTCTTGATGCTCAAGTGTCACATTAGAACTATATAGCATAAAAGGTTAACTTGTCGCCTTGTTGATAATACATAAGTAGTGTGGGTAACTGTTGCTCCCAATTGATGTGTGAATGACTCATTTTTGATTGGCTAGAATGGCCCTTAACTTGGGGAGTTGATAAGTGGGTATTTTTACTACTTATTAGCGCCTTTTAGCTTTTGTTTTAGCCTAAAAGCGTTTAATTGTGTTCCCGGAACTGATGAAATGTGCAAAATTGCAAGAATGTTGGAAGTTGGACTCCTGAGATGAAATTCGACTAAAAAAGAAGTAATCAAAACACAAGGCAACAAAAGGCACAAGAACTTTCGAAGTGCGGACCGCAGAATTCCATCTGCAGCCGCAAACAATGAAGAAAAATCCAACACGCTTCCTAGCAAAATGCAGTCCGCAAAGGAATTGTGTGGTCGCAATTAAAGAACCGGAAATCAACTTCAGAGGGATGCAATTTTCCAAAGTCCAAGTCCCTCAAGATTGAAGACCGCATAAGAATTGTGCGGCCTCAAAAGAAGTACCTTGAAGAAAGATGTGGACCGCAGAAGAACAGATTGCGGTTGCAGTGATAAATTTGCGGATTGCAGAAACATTGCCTTGCGGCCGTAGTAAAGAATTATGTGGCCCCAGAATCCCAACTCCTGCAAGATGAAGACTTCTGCGGACCGCACATGGAATTGAGCGGCCGCAGAACCTCCCGAAGGGCATTTTTGTCTGAAATTTCTAGACCTGTATAAATAGATGAGTTCCACAAAATTAGGTCAACTTTTGACATCATTAACTACAGTAGACATTTCTTTTTGATTCTTTTAGTAGATTTTCATATTTTGGGATATTTTAACATTTTGATTTTACAATATGAGTTTAATTAACATTCCTTCTTCTATTTATTCAATTTCAAGCATGAGTAGCTAGACTTTTCCTAGGGTTGTGACCAACCCTAGTGTGTAAAACTTATGGGTGTTTAATTTAATGTTTGTTTGTGGTTGGATGTTTATTATTTAGCCTTGTTCATGCTTTAATTTGTGGAATTAATGGTTGCAAATATTGGTTCATGCCTATTTGACTTAGTCTCTACTTGAGAAAGAGAGACTTAATCTAGGAAAACTTGACTAACAAGAAATTGGGTCAATCGAGAGATTTATAATCCCAATTAAAGGGTTCAACTTAGAGATAGTAATAACCCGACTCGAGCTTTTATCACTATTTTGTGCAATACCCATTTGGACTTGAGAAAGCCAAATAGGGCAAAATCACTCTTTGACCGAGAGGTGTTGACTAGGTAATTGAGAGTTGATAGTTATAATACACATCGATCAACAAAACAAGCATTAATGTTTATATCCCATTAGGCAAACACCTAGGTGATGGTAATAGCCATAGGCTGTTTACAAAACTTGAAAAACAACAAAAATAATTTCTTAGTTTCATCTCTTAACTTTGCAATCTTAGTTTAAAATAGATATAGAAACAACCCCAATTTGTGGAAGTGTAAATTGAGGTAGTTCAAACTCACGTACTACAATTTATACTCCTAACTCCCATATATAGCTCCCTATGGAAATCGACCCCGACTCTTCTTGGGTACAACTATTGCGATCGACCGTTTCATATTCTTGATTTGAGGTGTGAATTGGACGAGATAAATTACCTGGTGGTAACCTGGGTCGACGTCCACAACAGGTACCAGTCGAAGATCAGGGTCGAGGACGACAAACTCAGGGCCCCTTTTGGATTTGTTTACCTCATCAGGGCTAATGATAAAACTAAGAGAGCCATTGATCAAGAGCGAAGATCAGTCCAAGATCGATATAACCATACAGCGTGGACCGAAAGGGAAGTGGATCCGGGTGTCACCGCAAGGAACAAGAAGAGAAGTGATCGAGGGCCTCAGGGCTGGGGTTTGATAAGCAAGAATGGTTTCGATAGGTCGCTCGAGAATGGGGAGGCACCAAGATTATCGAAATATAACTTCAATGTAGACGCCGCAAGCATCATGTCGGCCATAAGACGCATCAAAGAGACGGAGTGGCCTCGACAATCACAGTCCAACCCAGCCTAGAGAGATCAAACTTGATGTGTAAGTACCACGACACCCACAATCAAAGGACCGAAGATTGTCGACAGCTAAGAAAAGAAGTTGCTCGATTGTTCAATAATGAGAAACTCCGAGAATTCCTAAGTGAACAAGACAAAAACCACTTCAGAAACAGGGACGCCAACAAACAGGTCAAACAAGAGAAGCCTCAGCATGTGATCAACAAGATCGTTGAGGGAGTCGGATTCCCACAAGGGCCAATGATAAAATTGACCAAAGTATCTATTACGAGGGGAAAACACACCCGGGATTACGTTCCAAAGGGAGCCATTTCGTTTAGCGATGAAGGTGTCGAGGCCATCGTACATCCACACAACGATGCACTGGGAATATTTGTACCTATCAATAAATCTCAAGTTAAACATGTGTTGATTGACCCAGGTAGCTCGGCCAACATCAACATATCAAGGGTCGTAGAACAATTGGGTTTACAAGATCAAATCGTGCCGGCAGTCCAAGCATTGAATGGATTCAACATGGTGTGTGAGACCACGAAGAAGGGATAATTGTATTGGTAAGCACCACCAGGACAACCCAAGAAATGAAACTCTATGTGATCGAAGGGGACATGAGGTACAATGCTATATTCGGAAGTCCATGGCTTTACAATGTCACGCCCCAAAATCGAGGGACGAGACCGCCGCCTAATCGGATGATCCCAGTCAAGCGGACCTGGATTGCCTTTCCTGCCCAACGCGTTACCCCGTGTTTATAATATACAATATTCCATATAAAATAGCAAATTAAATCAAAGCATGCGCTTACAACTTAAGTTCATTTCTCCTTTTAACATTTTAGCATTTGACAATCCCAAAAGATACAAGCTACATGCAACATTTCCGATTCAGTCCACGACTACGAGTAAATAGAACTACTGCCCAAAATATATATATACAACCCACTTAGTGTCTACGGAACCTCAAAGAATACTAGGCGTGTACATAGATTTGTTGGCGACAAGGCCCCGACTATACCTTTAAAGACACAACATATACAAAAGAAAATGATATAGATTACACACGGCCCCGAGAGCAAATGGGGCTCACAGAACTGTTGAAGGATGAAGAGGAGGCACCACTCTCGGCGGTCGGAACTACCTGTTATAGAACCACCTACATCCATGTAAAAGATGTAGGACCCCCGGCAAAAGGGACGTTAGTACAATTGAATAGTACTAGTATGTATGAACAAGCTTCATTCTAAGTAGAACCAAACAGTACACAAATAGAGGACGGTCAGGGAAACCAAAAAAATACCGCACAGAAATACAGAAAATCACAAATAAAGGTTTCACAGTTACTCATTTCAATTATTCATCTGTTGCGGCGCGCAACCCGATCCTACCGTACAGTCACATCTCACCCTTATTGCCTCTCCACCCTTATTACTTCGTATTGCGGTGCACAACCCGATCCCACCGTACAATCATATTTCACCCTTATTACCTCTCCACCCTTATTAATTCGTGTTGCGGCGCACAACCGGATCCCACCGTACAATCACATTTCACAGCAACAACCACCAACAATTAAATCACAAGGATCTTCATCATGAAGAACATAAGTTCATATCAACCAATAACTATGTGAAATCAAGGCACAATGATCCTTACCAATCAGTAATTCATATATGGTGTTGCCACAATCATTTAACTCAATAAAATCAGTCCATATTTACTTTCATCATTTTCTACACAGCCTTTAGCACTTTGATACGTTCAACAATGTAATTAATAGCAACATCAACCAAAAATTCAATCACAAAGATTCTCATCATCAAGGATATTCATTCGTAACAACCAAGTAACCATATGTAATCAAGGCCACAGAAATCTTTATCAAATAATGAGTCATATACGGTATTCCATCAACATATAGCTCAATTAGTTTATCCACGTTTCCTTTCCATTATATACTACACATCATTTAGCACTTGGATACATTCAACAATTGGATTTGTTATTATTTCTTCCGTTTGGTAGTACATCCTTGTATACCGATGTATTCAACAGTTAACGAGCTTTGCACGTGATAGAGTAAGCACTATGAATCACCCTTTTCACAATCTCATATAGCATGGTGGCATGGCACTCAACTAGGACAATCAGAGAATAGAATCTTACGTCTCAACACATTAGAACAATTAATTCACATATACTCAAGAAAGAAAGTCATACCAAATGCTCGGACACCAATAAGGTGACTCTACAAAGATTAAAGTTAGCCATACATACCTCGAGTCGATATTTCCCTTTAATATCTATTCTCAAACCACCGGACCTTCTATCTCCTTCCATCTAATTTACAAGATGACATGTTTAAACCTAGAATTAGGAATCATGAACTGATTTGGGAATTTTATCAAACACTAGGCGATCCCTTAGATTAATAAACCCCTTTTAGTGAAAGATTACTCTAACTTACTTCCCTTTACTAGGTTATGGTAAGTTAATCACATGCATGGCCTATTTCCAATCCCACATTACATTTTTGATCTCATAATCTCACATATAAAATATTAGAAGTAGGACTTACCCGGAAGATAGTGAGCTAGAGATTAGCAAGCTTGATTCTTGAGGATTTGTGCAAGATTGATGATTAGGAGGCTAGGTTCCCTCTTTCTCTCTCTAAAATGCTCTCACCTCTCTCTAGATTTAGTGTAAAAATAGTCCCAAATGAAGCCCCAAAGCTTATTTATCAAAGTGGGTTCGGATATGAAAAGTTCCAAAAATGACCCCCGAAGTCAATTATGCTATAGCATAATCGACAGCATAATCAACTATGCTATAGCATAATCAACATGTGGCAAGCATTATTGCGGCATAATCATTATGCTATAGAATAATCGACAGCATAATCAACTATACTATAGCATAATCAACATGCGACAGCATAATGGATTTTCCCGATTCTGCCCCATTATGCGACACAAATGTGGTCCGCAAAGTCGTTTCGCGATCGCAAAAATGGTCGCAAATCCAGCCTTTGGTAATTGGATCATAACATTGTGTAGGAATGTTCAAATTACAAATGGTTTGAAGTGTTGGAAACTAGACTCGAAAACCTTTCATTTTATAGGTTATTCATCACATAATACCTTATATATCATTAGATATTCTCGTTCAAAGTGTAGACTGATGCAAATACCTTTGGAATTTTAGCCTGTTATGAAATTTTCCCATTTGGCTTAGCCTTAGGCTTCCCCTTGGACATCACATCACTTATTATATGACTCATACACTTATTCACCACATCCAATTCATTTAAATCATATTTAAAGCACATATAATATTTAATTAGTCTACTTGGCACCCCGAAATCCTATATTGCTTAGCAAAATTTTCCGGGGCCTTACATTTTCCCCCGCTTAGGATCATTCATCCTCGAATGAGAGGTAGAGCTTGACCCAAATACCTAACATAACATATCTCTTTTCTATCCTACCCCAAGTTCCTAAATTTTGACTAACTCCCAAATATTTTTAGAAATTTCGGCAGCATCTCCTTTGTAACTAGGCCTATCCACCTATCAGAGAACCACCAAAACCATCTTAAAAACTCATCAATAGCTCGACAAAGCACCACAATGTATATGCCCATAAAACTAATCTCGGCATCACAAGAACTACATTACCATAATGACACCTGAACATGGACTGCACATTTTAGATCATAACACCTATAAGGTACCTTTCAAGTCAAAACTAATTGATATACAATCAAGAAAAAATATTTTCCTTCCACGACACTTTCGGCCTTCAAGTTGGCCTCCTAGACTTACAAGCTTTGCCATAACACATTCGCGGAAACAATCCCAACCCCTAAAATTACCTAACAAGGATGATATCTAGATACCTCGCATAAGCTAACTACCCATTGACTTCACCTTCAATAATCTACACCAAATGATACACAAAGGATCTTCCAACTACCTTCTTAGACATAGATATATGAAAACACAAATACATGAGAAACATCATACCCCTAGTGCAACCTAATGGGAAATGCGCTTATGTACCCTTCATTATCAATTCACATAACATCTACCGGGGAAAAATTTGAGAATAATCGGTTCACCCTCCTGAATTCTAAATCTCTATGAGAGCACCCAAACTAAACCCGTGGTGACTTCACGATTACTGCAAGATGTGCTATAATAAATTGACCATAAAATTACCTACTGAATATGTGTGATCACAGGATGACTTTGACACGTTTGAACATTCAATACCAAATAAACCTAATACAATAAAGAGCAACAGAGTTCAAGATTGGGTTGGAATTACTCAGGAACCCATTAACATGCTGAGCGGAGTATTTCATGAGGTTATATGCTAAGAGACACGAGGATTTATATTAATGAGGTTGACATGGTTTAATCCAGGTGACTACATCAATTATCAGATAAATGAAGCATAGTGGTGACTAGTATTCTTAGATTAGGTGGATACCATGTACGTGAACTTGAGATTCTAAAGAAGTGATCAAGTGTGATACACCAGTTGTGTTCCTGAGTGTAAGGCAAGCAGTTAAGCTCAAATGGTAAGACTCTTGCAACATGGTGTGATTGAGGCCGCAAATGAAATACGTGGAATGTGATTTCACTCCTAGCAATAAGCGACACAAGGACTCTATGCCACAAGCGTATGAGGATGGAAAATAAGTCATCTACTTATGGGATTATCATAATTTGAACAATCTAACCCTTCCTAAGGCGGTGGAATGCCAGAGGTAGAAAAAATTCCCCATACATGACAACGACGTTGTCAATGATCCTAGAAGCCGAGTGAGCAGGAAGCCACATCCCTAACGTACGTTGGTACCATACCGATATATTGTTGATACCCAATTTTTCCTCAAAACTATTTTAAAATTTTCATATATACCTTCAAAATCACTCTTTATAATAACTGATATTTTTCCGTAATTTTTCCTATTTTTATTAAATTCTTTTCCAATTTATTCAGTATTTTTATATTCAATAATTATTCATGAAGTATATTATAAATAATTTTCAAAATATTTCCCAGCTCGATATATCTTTTTTTAATCTTATTAGTATTTAATTATTTCACAAATTAGCCAATTTGACATTATTTGACCATAATTACAATAAATTTACAATTATAGCCTAGTTATACATTTTATGCCATTTAAATCAATAATTATTCATTTTATATATTTTATATATTAATTAATTACCTTAATTTCACTTATTTAGTTTTAATTTCATTTTATATGATTATTAGCTATTGTTATTAATTATTTATCTAATTTTAATGGGTATTTAACAAATAGCCATTCTTTATTTAAATTCCAGCCTAATTAATCCCAGTCCCTAACCCAACTAAACTAGCCCAGACCCCCAAGCCCAATACAATATCCTACCCGGCCCAACCCCAAACCAATCTGAGTCGTTGATCAAATTAGATCAACGACCTAGATTTTTGTTACCTTAATTAACCTAGACTAACCCCCCCCCCCCCGACCCTTCTCATTCTCACCAGTCCCTCATCTCTCTCTCTCTCTCTCTCTCTAGTCTCTTCTAGAGACTTCTTGTCTCTTCAGATTCCGATGGAGCTCTTCATCTTCTCTGGCCATCCCTTCGCCTGAAACCTCGAAACCTTCACCACCCTCTGCCTCCAACGGTTTCCTTATGCCGGTAATTTCATCCCTAAGGCCCTCGAGGGGCGAGGACCCGTCTGTTCATACACATGGTGGTCCTGCTTACCCCAGGCCTTCAAGGCTTTGATTTCGAGTGAGATTTGTGACCTTTGAGGCTGAGCCAATGAAATTTGAGGTTCTTCTCATCTTCTCTGAGGTTTTCTTTGAAACCTTAAGGTTTGAAACTTCCGATTCCTTCAGATCTACAATAGATCTATGCATATTACGAGTTATTATGATTTTTCCTTTAAAGATCTTCTATTTTTTCTAAACGGTTCTTCACTTTTAACTAGAATACCAAAACCCTTTTTCAAAATGGTTTTCTTTGACGGTTTTTTAACACTATCTCATTATTTTCCCTCACATTTTTTTATTATTAAAACCTTTTCCTTGTGGTGTGGTCAGTACATGTGTTCGATTGTCACGAATGGCTTGAATTTCTGGTGATATTACTCTGTTTTTCCTATTAGGGTTTATGACTCTTCATCTCTTTTGTGTGTATCATGTCTACTCTGTTGATTCGTATAGTATCTGTGCAAAACCCTAATTTTTAGGCATAAAACCCTGAAAATTACTGGTTTGCCTGCGTGTTCGCATATGTGCTTATGTTTTATTGATCTTTACCCTATGTTGTTTGTCTTTGGGTTTTCTTGCCTCCCTAACTCACATGATTCCTAATTTCATATACTAGGGTTTCTGTGTTCTTTCTTAACAACCTTGTTGTTTCATGTTGATTCTCTTAAATTAATATTATGCTTGCTCGAGTCTTGATTTTGTGTTATTTGTCACTCAATTATTGCCTGACTTATAGCTTTGTTTATAATGTGGTCATTCCTGCTATACATAAGAGTCTCTATTCACTAGTTGTTTGAATTTCTGATTCACTATGATTCGAAAAGCCCTACTGATCTCTCATGGGATATTCTTATGATTTCCAACCCCTAACTTGTTTTTCTTACCTTGATTTGTTACTGTGATTGATATTGCTTCCTTAATTGCTTGCTTGATTTGGTCTGAAATTATTTTCTTACATGTCATATGCATGGTAACTTTCCTTAATTATGCTTGCCTACTATCCGTTTGAGTTCAACCTTCAATTAAGGGATACTTAATTGCTTGTCATGAACACCGTTTTACCTCCTTTCCTTATTTGTTACTTACCGTTTGAATAACTCCGTAATTCAAGGGATTACTTGGGCTGGTTATGCCCTGATTGATTCCCAGTCCCTTAATTATGGCTAATTTTATTCCTACCCTTATTTTTACCTAGTTTCAAACTATATATATACTCTATTCGTTCCATGGCACACACATACAGAGACAATTTATCTGTTCAATTCTCTCTCTCACAATTAAAAACCTCTTTGCTCTCTCTTTTTTCTGTGCTAGTTACTGCTATTCTAAGTTAGTCGGCTGCAAGCCAAGGCTAACTATTGTGCATCTCCTACTTCCTGTTTGTGTTACTGCTTTCTTCACTTCACTAGTATGTTCTAATTCATATTTCAGTTCTCAAACCAACATGTTTCTATTACTGTTGTAATTCAATGTGTTTCTAATTTGCTTTTACTTATTATTTTGTTGTTCAACATGTAACTAGGATCCTGAACTCCATTCACATGTTAAGTTAGGATTTACTTGTCAATGACCAACATGTTCTGTATACTTAACACATGTTTCTTATGTGAATCCCCATGCCTATGATTGGTACATTAGTGATCATAGTCTTAGTTGTTTGGTGTTGATATGTTAATCTAATCCAGTACTTTACTGTACCCCTGATCCTCTGAACCCTTAGGAGCTTCTGATTGCATGCCTATATGTGTTTATGCTTGCTACATGTTTGGCCTCACATGCTCTGTATTTGTCCCTCAAATCCTAATACCCCTGTTTTTGATTGTTGGACTATGCCTAGTCCTTTATGTGATGTTGAACTTCTATTCCAATCAAATTTCCTCTTCAAAACTGTTTTCTTACTTACCCTTTTTTTTCAAAACTGTTTTCTTACTGAACCTTTTTTTAAAAAAAAAAACATGTCAAGCACTTTCACATTTACTCTTAGAAGTCTAGGTTCTGCCCCCTCTATGTGAGCATTGCCTTGGGACCCTTGAGCTCCCTCTGAAATTTGACACACAAAGGCTGGCCATGCCACACTGCACTTACTCTATCTTGGCTATGAAATCCTGGTGTGAGCACTGCCCGGGATCCCTTGAGGTCCTTAGGGAATTCTGACTCACCCGGATTGTGAAAAGGCTATGAAACATTACCTGGCATTGAGGACCTGGAGACTTGAGTCTATTCTGTAGGCTCCCTATAGTTAACTTCTTATTTTTCTTCTATTTCAATTGTGTAATTCATATTCAATGGTCTGTAATAATTAATTGTAAACAACTCTGGGGTCGGATAGTGAAAATGAGTGGGTGATATGCATGTTGTAGTATAATTAAGGGTAGCGACCAGGTTTCTAGGTTATTTTCTCCATGTGCAATAGCAGCCATGTTTAGGTACAACATTCCATGCATTAGATATCATGCTACTTAAGATTTATATGTATTCAACATCTCATCTACACTTAGAAATCCTGCCTATAGGATAAATAATAAAATAAGTTGCTATTACGTCATTCAGCCCATGTTCTGAAACTTCACTAGAAGTATTGTCCTAGGATAAATAAACTGTAATCATGTCTCATCATGCTATACACGTAGAGATCCTGTTCTAGGTAAACAATGAATAAAATCTGTCACCTATGCTATTCCTGAAACTGTGCATAATGCTGTGATTCTATGTGCATTTAGAAATCCTGTTTAAGTTATTATGCATCATGCTGCATTAGATATAATGTTATAGGATCGTATCTATTTAACTGCACTTAGTTTAAATACATATATCTAAAACAGTCCCCTATTCTAAGCAACTGATAATTAGTCCATGCACATATTCAACACCTAGAATTGCATGTTATTAGCTATAAACAACTTGGAGTCGTTAAGAAATCTGAATAATTGTTGCATGTTATCCTACACCTAGGTGCTCCTTAGGTAATTAACTTGAAAAATAAAATCAGAACTGTCTTTGTATGTTTAACTGTCAGCATGCTTAAATCCAGTAGGCAAGCCTGATTAAGACTTCCTCTCTGAGTTATGCAATAAATCTGTCTTTGTGTTATCACCTAGATACCATGCTTTAGGATTCTGAATTAATAGGGATCTTAGTTATGTATGAGACATGATGTTTATGTTTACTATGTGTGGAGGAATACTTGAGCCTTTATCTGCTTTCTATGCTTTCCTTTATCTGCAGTCCTACTTGTTTTGTTATCTGTCGTCTTAGAATTTTTACCTTTAAATCCTGAGGGTCTGCCTAGCACCTCCCTTTAGGATAGGAGTCCTAATTTCCTCCGGGATTGATAGGAAGGGATGGGTAACAGCATGCAATAGAGGTCGAGGCCAACACTCGTTTGTAATAACCTTACGGGGTGGGAAGGGTAGAATATGGATATGATGACCGGTGCGCTAATACCACGTGTAGCCCCTCTTCGAGGAGTGATTATCGGGTATTGCATTGATGTGATCCATATTATTATAAACCTAGGACACCTTTTATATTCTTAGCTCGTAATCCTTTTCAAAGTCTAACCTTTTTGCTATTTTCAAACATCCGCGTGCTTAAGACTTAAATCCCCTCTTATTTGAGCCTTTACTTGTTATTTGCTAATTGTACAAATTCACGAAACCATTTGGCCGGGAACCACACTTGTGGATCCTGAGGGGTGCCTAACACATTCCACTTAGGATAATTTCAAGCCCTTACCCAATCTCTGGTTAGTAACGTAGTTGTAATTGAACCCCTTAGGTGCCCTAACGCACCGTTAAAATCGTTAGGTGGCGACTCTTCAAAATATTCAAACCCCTTTCCCAAAAGGAACGAGTTGTCCCAACCAATGTCATAAACCCGATTCCGCGAGAAAAAAGGGGGCGCGACATATACTGTAGGATTTGGTGGTGCAGTGACATCAATAGGGACAAGGGCACTCCCCTCCTAGCGATAGGGTCTACCAACCCCTCCACAACTCAATACATTCTCCTAACAAGCCCTTGGGAAATCCCTTCAGACTCAATGGTGGGATCAATCCCTCCTCATGGCTTCAAACACGCGGATTATGGTATAACGATTACTCATTTTGAGAGTAAGGTTTGGAGAGAAAACTAACTCCTTAACTTGAGCTCTATCACACGACTGGAGTATCAAAGAAGGGTGAAATTCCTAAATGTCCATGTAGCCCCCAAATTATAGATGTGGTCGACAACACACCGATAAGAAGGGCTCTACTAGACACGGCTCCGAGACATCCTAGGACACTTTAAAACCTTAGGCTCTGATACCAAGTTTGTCACGCCCCAAAACCGAGGGTCGTGACCAGCGCCTAACCGGATGATCCCGGTCAAGTGGACCTGGATTGCCTTTCCTACCCAATGCGTTACCCCGTGTTTATGATATACAATATTCCATATGAAATAGCAAATTAAATCAAAGCATGGACTTACAAATTAAGTTCATTTCTCCTTTTAACATTTAGCATTTGATAATCCCAAAAGATACAAGCTACATGCAACATTTCCGATTCATTTCATGATTACGAGTAAATACAACTACTGCCTAAACAATATATATACAACCCACATAGTGTCTACGGAGCCTCTAAGAATACTAGGAGTTTACATAGATTTACCGGCGACAAGGCCCCGACTATACCTTTAAAGACACAACATATACAAAAGAAGATGATATAGACTACACACGGCCCCGAGAGGAAATGGGGCTCACCAAAACTGCTGAAAGGATGAAGAGGAGGCACCACTATCGGCGGTCAGAACTACCTGCTACAGAACCACCTACATCCATGTAAAAGATATAGCGCCCCTGGCAAAAGGGACGTTAGTACCATTGAATAGTACTAGTATGTATGAACAAGCTTCATTCTAAGTAGAATCAAACAATACACAAATAGAGGGCAGTCAGAGATACCAAAAAAATATCACACAAAAATACAGAAAATCACAAATGAAGGTTTCACAGTTACTCATTTCAATTTTTCATCTGTTGCGGCGCGCAACCCGATCCCACCGTACAGTCACATCTCACCCTTATTGCCTCTCCACCCTTATTACTTCGTGTTGCAGCGCGCAACCCGATCCCACTGTACAATCACATTTCACCCTTATTACTTCGTGTTGCGGCGCGCAACCCAATCCCACGGTACAATCACATTTCACAGCAACAACCACCAACAATTTAATCACAAGGATCATCATGAAGAACATAAGTTCATATCAACCAATAACTATGTGAAATCAAGGCACAATGATCCTTACCAATCAGTAATTCATATATGGTGTTGCCACAATCATTTAACTCAATAAAATCAGTCCATATTTACTTTCATCATTTNCCAACAATTCAATCACAAAGATTCTCATCATCAAGGGTATTCATTCGTAACAACCATGTAACCATATGAAATCAAGGCCACAGAAATCTTTATCAAACAGTGAGTCATATATGGTATGCCATCAACATATAGCTCAATTAGTTTATACGTGTTTCCTTTCCATTATTTACTACACAACATTTAGCACTTAGATACATTCAACAATTGGATTCGTTATCATTTATTTTATTTGGTAGTACATCCTTGCATACCGGTGTATTCAACAGTTAACGAGCTTTTCACATGATAGAGTAAGCACAAGGAATCACCATTTTCACAATCTCATATAGCATGGTGGCATGGCACTCAACTAGTACAATCAGAGAATAGAATCTTATGTCTCAACATATTAGAACAATCAATTCACATATGCTCAATCAAGAAACTCATACCAAATGCTCGGACACCAACAAGGTGACTCTACAAAGATTAAAGTTAGCCATACATACCTCGAGTCAGAATTTCCCTTTAATATCTATTTTCAAACCACCGGACCTTCTATCGCCTTCAATCTAATTTACAAGATGAAATTTTTAAACTTAGAATTAGGAATCATGAACTCATTTGGGAATTTTATCAAACACTATGTGATCCATTAGATTAATAAACCCTTTTTAGTGAAAGATAACTCTAACTTACTTCCCTTTACTAGGTTATGGTAAGTTAATCACATGCATGGCCTATTTCTAACCCCACATTACATTTTTGATCTCATAATCTCACATATAAAATATTAGAAGTAGGACTTACCCGGAAGATAGTGACCTAGAGATTAGCAAGCTTGATTCTTTAGGATTTGTGCAAGATTGATAATTAGGAGGCTAGGTTCCCTCTTTCTCTCTCTCTATGCTCTCACCTCTCTCTAGATTTAGTGTAAAAATAGTCCCAAATGAAGCCCCAAAGATTATTTATCAAAGTGGGTTCGGATATGAAAAGTTCCAAAAATGACCCTCGAAGTCAATTATGCTATAGCATAATCGACAGCATAATCAACTATGCTATAGCATAATCAACATGTGGGCAGCATTCTTGCAGCATAATCATTATACTATAGAATAATAGACAGCATAATAAACTATGCTATAGCATAATCAACATGCGGCAGCATAATAGTTTTGCCCGATTCTGGCCCATTATGCGACACAAATGCGGTCCGCATAATCATTTCGCGATCGCAAAAATGGTCGCAAATCCAGCCTTAGGTAATTGGATCATAACTTTGTGTAGGAATGTCCAAATGAAAAATGGTTTGAAGCGTTGGAAACTAGACTTGGAGAAATTTAATTTGATAGGTTATTCATCACATAATACCTTATATATAATTAGATATGCTCGTTCAAAGTGTGGACTCGTGCAAATACCTTTGGAATTTTAGCCTGTTATGAAATTTTTCCATTTGGCTTAGGCTTAGGATTCCCCTTGGACATCACATCACTTATTATATGACTCATACATTTATTCACCACATCCAATTCATTTAAATAATATTTAAATCACATATAATATTTAATTAGTCTGCCTGGCATCCCGAAATCCTATATGGCTTAGCAAAATTTCTCGGGGCCTTACACACAACATGAGGGAGGTACCCTCGATCTTGCATTAGGCACTAAATTTCCCACACCATGGGGAGTCAAAAAGGTCTATGGGGAACAATCGGCCCCAAGGGAAATGTTTGCTATTGCCAAAGTGATCCCGGTGCCCGCGGTTTCAACATGAAGGAAAGCAGAACTGACCAAAAGGGAAGAGATTAAATAATAATCACTGATACCAGCCTTAGCCGGACTGGAGAAACAGGAAGAACGAGGAGCAGAAGATGGGGATGATTACGGCATCCCGAGGTCATTCATATCTCCCGATGATACATACGCCACCAAATCAACGGTTGAAGAGTTGGAGCAAGTCATAATAATCGAGCATCTACCGGATCAAAAGGTATACCTGGGCACGGGGTTAACACCTGAGGTAAGGAAAAAACTTATTGATTCTTTTAAAGATAACACCGACTGTTTCGCTTGGTCCCATCTTGACATCACAGGGATCCTACCGAAGGTAACCACACATAAGCTGAGTTTGGACCGGAAGTTCCATCCGGTTAAGCAGAAGAGGAGACCACTGTCCGAGATCAAACACGCGTTCATCAAGGATCCATTCGGAATTTAAATACCCGAATTGGTTAGCTAACGTAGTGGTAGTAACTAAAAAAGGAAATAAACTAAGGATGTATTTGGATTATAAAGACTTAAACCAAGCATGCCCAAAGGACTCTTTCCCTTTGCCTAACATCGATCGAATGATCGACACAACGGCCCGGTACGAGATACTCAGTTTTCTCGACGCTTACTCTGGGTACAACCAAATTTGGATGGACCCCTACGATCAAGAAAACACTTATTTCATAACCAAATTCGATACCTACTTCTATAACGTAATGCCGTTTGGAGTAAAGAATACTGGTGCCACCTACTAACGCCTAGTAAACCGGATGTTTGAAGAACAAATAAGGAAATAAATGGAAGTTTATATTGAGGAAACACAATACTAAGGAAACCTTCAACATACTAAGGAAATACAACATGAAGCTAAACCCGAAGAAGTGCGCATTCGGGGTCGGTTCGGGCAAATTCCCCGGGTTCATGGTATATAATCAGGGGATAGAGATCAACCCCAACAAAATAAAGGCCATAGAGGACATCACCATAGTGGACAATGTCAAGGTGGGTCAAATACTGACAAGGCGTATAGCCGCATTGGACCGGTTCATCTCGAGGCCCTCGGACAAGAGCCATCGGCTCTTCTCACCACTGAAAAAGAAGAAGATTTTTTCTTAGACTCCGGAATGCAAGCAAGATTTAGAAGAATTCAACTGATACTTGTCGAGCCTTCCTTTCTGCACACTCCGAAGGCAAACGAACAGTTGTACCTCTACTTGGCAGTTTTCGAGGTGGCGGTAAGTTGTGTCTTAGTCCGAGAGGATGAAGATACACAATTTCCTATTTACTATGTTAGTAGAACCCTAAGCGATGTCGAATCAAGGTATTCTCACCTAGAAAGTTAACGCTCGCCTTGCTAAGCGCTTCCATGAAGCTAAAACTGTACTTTCAGTGCTAACGCATATGTGTCGTAACCTCTTACCCGCTGAGAAATATCATGCATAAGCCTGAGCTCTCGGGTCGGTTGACCAAATGGGCCGTGGAGATTAGCGGGTACGGTATCGAGTACCGACCCTGAACTGCCATAAAATCTCAGATTTTGGCAGACTTAGTGACCGAGTTTACGCCAGCCTTAATACCCGAAGTCGAAAAGTAATTATTACTCTCCTCCAGGGCTAATTCGGGAATTAGAATCATATTCACAGACGGTTCCTCCAACACGAAGGGGTCCGAGCTCGGTATCATTTTGAAACCACCTGGGGGAAGCGTAATTAGGCAATCTATTAGAACTATAAAATTTACTAACAATGAAGTAGGGTATGAGGCCATGATTGCAGGTTTAGAACTAGCTAAGAGCCTCGGGCTGAAGTGATCAAATCCAAATTCGACTCCCTACTCATCGTAAATCAAGTCAACGGAATGTTCGAAGTAAAGGAAGAACGGATGCATATGTACTTGGACAAATTGCAGGTGACCTTGGCCAACTTGGGTTCGTATGTCGACTCCGATGAATTCAGCTCAGGGGCAGTGGTACAACTGATAAACTCGATGGTCGAAGAAGGTCACGCAAAGTAACTCAACAAGTTTGACTTGTGATTGGAGAAACAAGTACATAGACTAATTGAAGACCAGAAAAATTGCCTTCGGATCCTAAGGAATCGAGAGCCTTGCACACCAAGGCCGCCATATTTAGCTTAGTCGAGGGAGCATTGTTCAGGAGATCCTTCTTCATCCCACTAGCCAGATGCTTAGAGCTGAAAGAGACTGAATATGTCATGAGAGAAGTGCATGAGGGCACTTGTGGGAACCATTCGAGGGCAGAATCCTTAGATAGGAAGCTAATCAAAGTTGGATACTACTGGAATGAAATGAAGAAGGATGCGAAAGACTTCGTGCAAAAAGGCAACGAGTGCCAAAGACGCACCCCGATGATTCATCAACCGGGAGAGTTACTCCACCCGGTCCTGTTACCATGGCCATTTATGAAGTGAGGAATGGGCATTGTTGGTCCCCTTCCATGGGCACCCGATAAGTTTAAATTCATACTATTCATGACTGATTATTTTTCCAAATGGATCAAGGCTCAAGCGTTCGAGAAGGTCCGAGAGAAAGAAGTCATCGACTTCATCTGAGATTCACATAATATGTCGATTGGGATACCAACTGAGATTGTTTGAGACAATGGAAAATAATTCATCGGCAGCAAGGTAAGTAAGTTTTTAAAGGATCACAAGATCAAGAAGATATTATCAACACCTTACCACCCTAGTGGGAACAAGCAAGCGGAGAAGAACAAAATGATACTCCAAAACCTGAAACAGAGGTTGACCGGTTTTAAAGGAAACTGGAAGAAAATCTTTCCCGAAGTCCCGTGGACATATCGTACGACTTCGAAGTCAAGTACCGGGGCGACTCCATTCTTTCTGGTATATGAAGCGGAGGCTTTAATGCCAGTTGAGGAAGGGGATCCGAGCCTAGGGTTCCCATATGCTAAGAGTCAAAACAGCGAGGCCATGACCACGAGCATGGAATTGTTGGTTGAAAGGCGAGAGCCAGGCTTGGTCCGGTTGGCCGCCCGGGAAGCAACGAGTAGGAAGCTACTACAACCAAAGAGCCAACCTTCGACATTTTCAAGTCGGGAACTTGGTATTGATAAAGGTAATACTACACACCAGGAACCCAAATGAAGGGAAAATGGGCCCAAATTGGGAAGGACCATATCGCTTCGTCGGAATAACCGACAAAGGCTCGTATAAACTCGAATCGAAAAATGGTGTACAACTATCAAACAACTAGAATGTTGCACACTTAAAGCGATACTACTGTTAAGGTACGAACTTTATTCCCTTTTAATTTAGTTACATTATGGGCTAATGTTTGTAGTTACTCGACCGAGGACGAATATGACTATTAGGTCTGAAAGCACGTGTTGTACTCTTTTTTCCTTGAACCGATTTTGTTTCGAAAATGGTTCGGCAAGGTTTTTAACGAGGCAACAATAAAATGTGATACCTTAGTTTTGAAGATCGGCCTTAAACAAAAATTTATGAACATTTGCACCGAATCAACGGTATCCGAGCCCTCACAAGTTCGGCCTCAAATACCGGGGCCATCACCCCTAGGTTAGGATTCTTATAAAGGGAAAATTTTATATGTCAAAAGCCAAGGCTTAGTAATTAGGATTCATTTGTAAGGGTCAAACGGTCACACGAACCATGCCCATTAGCGCACTCTAGCCATGGCATAAGGCCTATAGGCCTCTATATATGTACGTTACATATAAAACAATTAAAGGAATCTCTGCTTCCTTTGTACTTTATTACTATGCATCTCACTTCTTTGATGTTTCACGATGAATCCTAAATCCTAAAGCCCACGGGATACCCCTACTCATAGATTATCGTCCTATAAAAAAAATCTAGACGACCAGGGTTATCGAATCTCGGAGGCACCAAACCTATTAGACAGTTCCCGAATACGAAAGGCTACGACCACCCTGAAATGGCTTGGAGACGTCTGAATTACGTACGAATGATGTAAGGCCTTTACACATAGTCAAAAACCTATTAAAAGGTTACCCTCGGCAAAAAAATCGTCTAACACACTTGAGCATCTTAAAAGCCTTCGATCCTAGAGAAATATCGAAGCCACGAGTAACCCAGAGTTGCCATCGAAATCGGGCCTCATTCAGACCTCCAAAGAACAGATACTCTAGATTACATTGGATTTTATGCTAAGGCATTTAAAACGATGTGCATATAAAAATTGCAAATAGATGATGGAAATTAAAGATGCGGTAATTGCAAAAGAGGGAAACTTTTTATATTTCGAAAAATATTTACAAAGGCACAACAAAACAGTCTCAAAATAAACAAAAGAGAAATATACCATTGAAAACTAAAAAAGAACTGAGGCATTTATGCTTGGTCTTCACCGGGGCTCGACTCGTCACCAGAACCCTCGGAACCCTCAGGTGAATAGAGTTCCTTTGCCTCAGCCTCAAGTATCTTGGCTTTTTCAATCTCGGCCGACAGGTCAAAACCACGGGAATGGATCTTCTCGAGGGTCTCTCTCTGGTATTTCCGCTTTACTTACTCGTTCTTCATCTTTAAGAGGGCCTCAGCTATCTCCACATCAGCCTTATACTAGGCCAGCATTTCCTCGACATCGGAGGAATCAATAGAAGGTTCCTCCAACTTGGAACTCAGTGCATTATATTCTTGGTCGAGGGCATCCCGTTCCATGATGGCTGAGTTCAGTTGTGCCCAGTGTTCATCATTTAGCCGAGACCACTTGTTGGCCTTGTCCTTTGCCAGCCGGATTTGGTTATTTATCGATGCCAGCTCCTCTTTTACAAACTCTTTTTCTGAAGCCAACAAGTCCATCTTGCCCTTCCACACCTCTGTCGTGGCCTTGACCTCATCCATCTCAGCCCGAAGCTGGTCGATCACGTCTACCTTCTCTTGGACATGCAAAGTTGTGTTGTTAGTCACCAAGAGTAGCTTCTAGGTTTTAGCCTCAAAGATCCTTACCTTCTCAACCAGGTCGGCGTGCTCCCGCTTCATAAATGAGGCCCTCTTTCTGAGCCTTTTCCAGCTCGCCTCGGATAATTGAGAGGTCCTTGAGGGCCTCGACTTGTTGTTCACTAGGAGCTCTGTACATGTCGTTCTTCCGGATCTGCTCTTTAAGCTCAAACTCAAGCTGACTGATTTCCAAGGGAGACTGAATGAAGCTTTCATGATGATCCATTGAAGCCTGAAAAACAATAAGGTCATTAGAATATGCGGAGAAAAAATTTGCAACAAAGGATAGACGTCTGACCCTGTTCAATGCCTATTGCGCCTTGTTGAAGAGGCTCGACGTGACTAATTTATTTGCCTATTCCTTATCGGTCACAAGGCAATGAAGGTAGTTGGCTATGCGGACTGGAGCAGAGAGGGCCCAGGCATCCACCGGGATAGTAAGAATACCATTCTCTTATGGTCGGGGTCCACACCCAGGGCAAAGAAATGCTTTACTAGTTTCGGGCACGAGCTCGACTTGCCCGCTCTCAATGGCACATTCTTTTTTGGGACCTCCAGGTGACCAAGCCTGGAGAAGTCCTCCAATGCGTCCATGTCCATGCCATCAAAGAACATGTTGAGGGCATCATCTGGACCCGGCGCTGTCTCATTGATTTCTCTTTATCAACTTGAACCACTTCGAGCATGGACTCAGTACAGGACGGTGTCTCCGCGATGTCAGTGACACCAGCTACCTCCTCAGGACAGGAGTGGCTTCTCAGAAGGTTGTGGCCTCCTTCTCTCCCTCTGGTTCCCGAGCTAGAGTGGGATCGACCTTGTGGTCACCTTTTCTGGTTGCCACCTTCTCCCCCTTGTTGAGGGTCGACTCATGAGCAATGAACTCAAAGTCGTCATCCTCAAGATATTCCTTGAGCCGGTAGAGTGAATCATAGTCCGGTACCCTGGACTTGGTACTCTTTTTTTTTCTGGACCCGGATGGCCACCCCTTTCTTCTTCACCTCGGCATCTAGGGAGCCCGAGGATTTCCTTTTATTATTTTTTTCCTCCACCCTTGCGGCAGCCCCGGGTTGTCCCGAAGTGGAGAGTTCAGCGAGTGAAGAAGGATCCTCGTCCTCATCCAACGACTTGAGCTCGGTGGTCTTGGGCAAACCTGTGAGAATGAAGAAGACTTAGTAATATATACATCAAGTGCATGAATGTAATTGATGCGAGGCTAGAATTCATGGTTTAACATGTTATATGCCCTACATTTTATGTGCGTTAATGATAAAGATACACTCTTTATGTGTATAATGGAGTTTATTTTATGTGTAGGTGCATTGGAGATGGAAATCGAGCTAAATGGATGCAAATACATCAAAAATACGCTTAAGAGTCGAAAAGGAAACACTCGGGCGTTAGTGGGGCGTTTGGCCCCTAAAGCCAGGTTGTCCCTGGCGTTAGTGGGGCGTTTGGCCCCTAAAGCCAGGCTGACCCTGGCGTTAGGGGGGCGTTTGGGCCATAAAGCCAGGCCTGCCCTGGCTTTAAGGGGGCATTTGAGCCAAAACTCCTGGGTCCCGATGTCCGGTCAATTCCGAGTTTTGAAGAGTTTAAGTGTTTACCGGTTGGAATAGAAGTCTCCTACATGTTTAGGGTTT
>ML355344.1:0-26211 GCA_005239505.1 Nicotiana paniculata
TTGGCAATACTTCCAAATTAATCATTTTCCGTAATATTTTGAAGTTGACGTGGCCTAAGCGCGTATGCCATAAAGTGTTTGACTCAACTAAGTAAGAAAAAGCTTCAACTTTATTGATAGGAATAGCTATTATATTTAGCTTAAAAAGGCCCTCATTCAGGTAACCTTTGCCTACATACATATCATTCTTACTTAAAACAACACTATTGGAAACAAACACACACTTAAATCTATTTTTNCTTTGCCTACATACATACTTACTCAAAACAACACTATTGGAAACAAACACATACTTAAATCCATTTTTGACAAGAAGTGTTGTAGATACTAAATTCTTGCGAATTTCTGGAACATGGAGAACTTGATTTAAAGTCACAATTTTCCCGGATGTCATCTTCAATGCAATCTTGCCAACTCCCTCAATTTTGGCCATAGATGAATTTCCCATGAAAATAGTTTGGTCTGGTCCAGCGGGAGCATAAGAAGAAAACAGTTCCTTGTTTGCACAAATATGGCGGGTGGCTCCAGAACCAATCCACCACTCTCTCGGATTTCCTATCAAGTTGCATTCAGACAACATGGCACACAAGTCCTCCACTTCTACCACATTTGCTTGATTCTTCTTCTTTTGTGACTCTTTCTTTGGAGCACGGCAATCTATGGCCTTATGCCCAGGATTTCCACAGTTGTGACAACTACCTTTGAACTTTTTTTTGTTCGGGTAATTCTTTGGTCTAGATGCCTTCTTTCTTTTCTTTTTATTTCCCGGTGCTTCCTCAACAATGTTAGCTCCCATTACTGCCGAGTTGCCACATGACTTATTTTCAGCATTTTTGTTGTTTTCTTCTATCCTTAGACGAACAATTAGATCCTCAAGTGTCATCTCTTTGAGCTTGTGCTTCAAGTAGTTCTTAAAGTCCTTCCATAAAGGAGGTAACTTTTCAATGAAGGCAGCAACTTGAAACGCCTCATTTATGACCATACCTTCAGCAACAAATTTATAATTAATAACACTATCAATATTATTAATAAAATTATTGACTCGGGTCATACCTTCAGCAAGGAGGTCATGCACGATGACTTGTAATTCTTGGACTTGAGTGATGACCGACCTGGTGTTAATCATCTTAAAATCCAAAAATTTTGCAGCAACGAACTTTTTAAGTCTAGCATCCTCGGTCTTGTACTTTTTCTCAAGAGCGTTCCATAACTCTTTTGAAGTTTCCATGACACTATAGACATTATACAAGCCATCCTCCAAGCAACTTAAAATGTAATTTCTGCATAAGAAATCAGAGTGTTTCCATGCTTCAATAACCACAAATCGTTCAGCCTCAGGAGTATCTTCTCCAATGACTGGAACATCCTCCTTGATGTATCGTTGCAGGCTTAGCGTAGTTAGATAGAAAAACATCTTCATCTGCCAACGCTTGAAGTCTGTACCGGAAAATTTCCCGGGTTTTTCTGCCGGTGCCATTGTATGTGCTGGTCTTGAAGAAGCAGCAGCACTCGATGAAGCACCCGGTCCAACAACATTTCCATTAGTTTGGTTTTCATTCGTCATGTTTTTGTAGAGTTGGAAACAAACAGAACTTTGTTAATTCAGTGAAGTTTTGATATCTTCAAACTGAATACCAAACCAAACATACAACACGTAACAATGGTGAAGTTTTTATATACTTCAAACCCGTACGTTTATTATTCCGGTAAAGTTTTGATATACTTTAAACCGGACAGAACAGTTTTTGGAGTAGAAAGCACAAAGGATTTAGTCTCCAAACCAATATACAAAATATAGATAACAGTTCAATATAAATTTCAACACAAAAACGTTAAATAAAATTCCTTAAGCTTGTTATCGATATTGTGTTAAAAAAAAATTAGAAAACTGTTAAAAGAAACAGAAAATCTGTAAATGACAAGAAATATTCCGAGTCCACAATTTCCTTGTGCGTCCTTAAGGAATTTTAACCCCCTCACAAGTTGCCAAGGTAGTGGATTAAATCCTCCCAGGATGAAACAGAATAAACCTTCCTGCAACAGTGGCAATACAAACTGTAGGATACCAACGAACTCAAAGAACGGAGCAAAATCACACTTACAAATTTGAGAGAGAGACTGCGAAGTAGAATACAGTATTTTTCAGAAGGAAATTCTGGATTTTTTAGTAAGTGAAAAGGAAACCATGCCTTGGAATTTATAGGCAGTGTGATGTCTGTTTAGGAAGAGGTGACTGTTCAAAGGATAAATTAAAGGATGGAATAACATCTTCCTTTGGTTTTCTGGAGAACAGAAAATCTCCAGTACCAAGATAGTTAGAAAATTGTGATAGAATGCTGGGAGAAGGAACCTGGGAAGAAGATCTCGAATCAACGAAAATTTACAAATGGAACTGAAAGACTTTATGAAGAAATACCTAGGAGACAAAAGTCTGGATGCTTACATACTTTCGTTGTTTCACTTTTTGCTTTTGCAGCCTTCTGATGTACTAACAACAGCACCTTCTTTGTGCAGTATACATCAATAAGATCCATTTTTTGACGATAAGAAAAACAAAAATTTCACTGAAGCACTCTAAATTTAACATGTATATATCAGTACATCGGCTTATTAGCAAATACAGAGAAAATTTCTTCTTTCACAAGTCAAACTAACTGCTTTTCTTAAAGGATTATGACATTAGTTCAGATAATAAGTTAATAAAACAGAGATGTCATTTACCGTTATCCTTGATTCGTTCAAGGATTTGGGAAAATAAAAGAGAGAGAAGCATACTCATCGGTGGCCATCTGCTTTTAGGGAAATTTTGCACTTTTAGTCCCTCTAATACGATCGTCTTCATCCTTCTGAATGTGACATTGACGAAATTTGTTAAATCTCTAGTTAAATGACATGTGCACCATCTGTTTGTGAATCTTCACAAATTTTGTCCATCTCAGCCGCCACATCAGATTACCCCCACCAAATTAAAAACTTGACCCTAATAATACCAATATGATTCTACGCGTCCTACGGTTATTTAGGCTTCATTGTTAAAAAATTAGGGCTCATATCTTTTACAAATTTCTCTCCCATCAATGTCCCAAGGTAACTGTTCATCCCAGAACAGGTGTCGATGTGACATTATTGCTAACCACTTGACTTCAACGACTGCATTTAACTCCGGAAGGGGTTTCTATAAATGTCCGAAGCCTAAAGTAAGTGTAATTCTAATTCTGTCACAAACGTTAGTTTTTTCTCCGTTTGTTTTAATTTTGGTCTACTTAAAGCTTTTTTGTTCTTCTTTGCTTTGTCTTCCATAGTTTAGTTCTTGTGGTTATTTTGAATGGGAAGATGAAATGTCCCATAATAGGGATTTGGTGACAATGTCGTCTTTGGAAACAGTTAAAATTGAATGGAACAAAGTGAAAGAAGAACTAATTGCCATGAAGGCTCTACACCAAGCTGAAGCTTCATAAGTCAGAAAATTGGAGGACAAAGTGTTAAACACGAGGATGTTGCTTATGGTTTCATGGACATTGTTTGTTGGTTTTATTGCAGCGTCGATATTAAAGTGAGCATTTGTAAAATCATTTTTGATGTGTATTGCTATGATGTTTGTTTAATGAGTATGTATGTGTAATGTTTTTAGTGAATTCTGGTTTGATTATTTAGGTTAATACTATGTTTAGATTCTGCATATGTAATGTTGGTATACTACTAATGATGTAATTTTGGTGTTATGTAAACTATTTTGTGTTCAAGGTATCTTTATCAGAGTTTTGGTTCTGAGTGTTAGCTAGATGTTAATGAAAAATCTGTCCATATATGGTAAAGCAGAAAATTGGACAGAGAATGAAAATGACTGTTAGCTACATCTTAAACTGAAAAACTGTCCAGATATGGTAAAATAGAAAATTATGACAGCATATAACATTTATTAATTTGTAGAATTCAATGAAGTAAATGGACCGTACATAAATACATAAACTGAAAGCTGCTTAATTCACGAACCTTCACCAAAAATAGTAATGTACCAACCACCAACTGTCAAAGTACATTAATAAATACGGGGATATCACATTATAACCCCAAATGATTACCACCACCAAGTGATAACATGGCATCCAAGTTTACTGTCATAGCAGTAAGTTTACAGAACAATCACACAACCAAAAGATGAAGTTTACTGTCATAGCAACAGTAATCACATCACATGTTCAAATACGAAAAACATACATCCTAAGTAAAGTCCACTAACTGTCCAAGTTATCATTCAAATCCCATCAGAGTTCAGCTCCTTGCTATTACCCCTCCTTGCTTGCAACTTGGGTAGTCTTTGTCTATTAAGTTGATTTCTAGTTATAGCCGATTTACCCTGCCAAGTCAGTTTTTTGCTGAGTATGGAAGTTTTTGATAGCTGACTCACACCACTTGCAGCTCCAACAAACCCAATTGCCCTTGTTCCAACTATTGTACTTTGTTAACCTCATTTGGAGTCTAGTCATTGCCTATGATATACTCCTTGGCCTTACAACTATGTCAGGTTCATCATCAAAGTCAGGGTAGTTGAAATGTGGAAAAGCACTGCTGCTTGCTTCATGGCTTGGCTCTGAAGGGGTTGACATAAACTTGAAGTTGCTGGATTAGCTTGTCTGGCTTGGCTGGGGTGCTCATAATGGTTTTTCATCTTCATTTGGCATATTTTCAGCAATTGGGGATCTAGGTTGATCATCATCAGTGACTTCATCCAGTAAAGTTCTTTACCTTTTCTTCTACTTTCCTTTTGATCTTCCTCTAGTGGACCTCTTTCCTTTAGATTGCGATTATTAAGAAAGAAAGTTATTGTTAGATGATGAAAACAATAATGTTAAGCAATTGATTACCTTGGCACATGCCACGACCCAAAATCCAACTAGTCGTGATGTGTCACGACCCAAATTTCCCTCTATTGGGTATCGTGATGGCACCTAGTCTTAGAGACTAGGTAAGCCTAACATTTCAACTGAACAACAACAAAAATAAAGGAATTTTAAAAATTTCGAAAATAGAATTCTTGACAGAGTTACAATTTCCCAAAACCCGATAAGTACAAGTCATAAGCTCTACGAAATCTTTCTATCAAATCTACGTACAACTGTCTAGGAATAAGTAAGTACAGTTGAATAGAAATAAAACATGAAGGTGACTTCGAAGCCTGCGAACGCAGCAGTAGGTACCTTGAGTCTCCTCAGCAACGATCTGGGCAGCTACCAACAACCATAACCTGAAGCTGCACACAAAAATGTGCAGAAGTGTAGTATGAGCACACCACAGCGGTGCCCAGTAAGTATCAAGACTAACCTCGGTGAAGTAGTGACGAGGACTAGTCAAGACACCACCGGTCTAACAAGTAAAAAGGCAAGATGTATAAATGGCTGAACCAAAATATCTATCTAAATATTTCTCAATATAATAAACGATACGATCGAATAATACGGAAGAAAATTCAATAATCACGATCAACGGACATCATAATAGAAAAACGCAAAGAGAATGGAAAGGATGCAATCCAAATGGCGGGAACTACAATCCAACAAAACACAAGCAACTCAGCACTACATCAATTTATTCACGTCAGGACTTAGTCAATGACTCAATAAAACTGGTCAAACTTTCGAGTGAAAACCTTTAAATCGTGAGTTCATTTCGAAAACTTTAAAGATATAATCATTTCGGAATAGAGAAATTTCTACTTTGAAACATACTTTCTCTAAAATGTATATTTAAATATTTTTATAAGGAGAAATCTTTATAACATAGTCTCTTCAAATACGGGGTGTTCAAATACACTCCCAAATACTACTCTTTCAAGTATCATCAAAATACGTGATGTTCAAAATATATTTTCCCAAGTACTGCTCTTTCAAATATCATCAAAATACGTGATGTTAAAAATATTTTTTCCCAAGTACTTCTCTTTTAAATATCATCAAAATACGTGATGTTCAAAATATATTTTTCAAAGTACTGCTCTTTCAAATATCATCAAAATACGTGATGTTCAAAATATATTTTCCCAAGTACTACTCTTTCAAATATCATCATTCTGCAAGACAAATATTTTTCAAATATACTTTCGAAAAAAAGTCCTTTAAACATAACTTTTCCTGGAGATAATTAATTTTCAACTATACTTTTCAATATATATATTTATATTTTTCGATTTAAATCTCCTCAATCATAACACTACCGGAACTCAGTCCGCCACTCAGTATTTGTCATGCAATGCAGTACAGGGAGAAATCTCCCAGATCTCTGTCCGTAGTCCCAATTTATATATGCGATGCAGCACATGGGGAAAGCTCCCGAATCTCTGTCCGTAGTCCCAATTTAAATATGTGATGCAGTACAGGGGGAAAGCTCCCGGATCTCTGTCCGTAGTCTCAATTTAAATATGCGATGCAGTACAGGGGTAAAGCTCCCGGATCTCTGTCCGTAGTCCCAATTTAAATATGCGATGCAGTACAGGGGTAAAGCTCCCGGATCTCTGTCCGTAGTCCCGATTTAAATATGCGATGCAGTACAGGGGTAAAGCTCCCGGATCTCTGTCCGTAGTCCCAATTTAAATATGCGATGCAGTACAGGGGGAAAGCTCCCGGATCTTTGTCCGTAGTCCCAAATTAAATATGCGATGCATCCACTGAGAAAAACAACCAGAATACGACAGAACCAATATATATTGCCATAACCGGAGCGAAAGCAAACAAGGCCGAATACAAAGTGCGATGAGCAAATAAATACAAAGACTTAAATCATAAATGTGGTAACAACTCGCTCATAAGAAGTAGTCACTGAGAGGAATGCCAAGCACAAAGAGAGAACAACATAACAAGGGGAAGTCAAGAAAAATATAGCAACGATTCTATACATTCAAGTTCGCAACCAAGAAACCAAATCATCCCAGCAAGGGAATCCGCTATAACCAATCTCACTTAGACAATTAGCTTCAGCGAATAAACTCAGTTTGAACAATGCTCAGTAAATAGACAGCATATGAAGGAAGACATAGCATAGAGGTAGGAAAAACAAAGTCTTCATTTAAGTCAATTAAGATCATATAAGAAACAAGGAATGCTAGGCAAGTACTTCTAACTTGAACAGGAGGAGATGAGATTAGAAATCAGGAATTTAGATATAACAAGTTCAATTCATATACGGGGAACATAAGGACCCAAAAATCCCTAAAGGGCAATCTATTTGCAAATAAGTTCGAGTATACACTCGTCACCTCGCGTACGCGGACTACAATCAACATGGAAGACTCAATCCTAAGGGGTAGTTCCCCCACACAAGGTTAGGCAAGATACTTACCTTGACTGCTTTAATCAACTTAATACCACGCTCTTGCTACGAGTACCCAACTCCGGGTGGCCCAAATCTAGACAATTCGATTGCATAGAGTAAATTTCATCACAAGGAAACAAAATAGTTAATACTAATACGTGAAATTAGGAAATTCGCCCAAAAAGTTCCTCGGGCCCACGTATCGGAATCGGGTAAAAATTATATTTCCGGACACCCATTCACTCACGAGTCTAAACATATGAAAATGTCTCAAATCGGAGGTCAAAAACCCAATCAAAACTCAATAATTTGGTCTATGAATTTTATCCCATTTTCTACCCAAAACTTTCGAAATTAAAGGTTGGATTTAAGATTGGAATCATGGAAATTGGTCTATAATGGATAGAAATCACTTACCCAAGTTATCCAGGTGCAAAAGTCTCCAAAAATCGCCTCTCCCGGGCTCTCCAATTCGAAAATGGTGAAAATAACATAAACCCTCGAATTTGATATAATTGCCCAGAATTTCCGCGCCTCCGCCCCTGGTGTGGTCCCGCACCTGCGTAAATACCATCGCAGGTGCGAAAACCCACTAAAACGTCTGGGGTCGCACCTGCGGTCAAATGGCCGCACCGGTGGCTCCGCATCTGCGGAAAACACACCGCACCTGCGAGGCTTGGGGAATTAGGCCAAGTCCGCACCTGCGAGCTCCTCGACACACCTGCGTGTCCGCGCCTGCGGAAGGTCCATCACAGGTGCGAGACACCAGAACTAGCAATGGTTCAGCTATCTCCCAAGTACTATTAACACTCGATGAGCATCCTAAACGTACTCGAGGCCCCCCTGAGACCCCGTCCAACCACAAACACAAGTCATATAACGTAACACGGACTCGCTCGAGGTTTCAAACCACATAAAACAACACTAACACGATGAATTAAACTAAAAATCCATGAAAATTCTTCAATCTTCTATAAACATTAAGTTTTGAATTTAAGGTCCGAATCATGTCAAACTAAGTCCGTTTCTTACCAAATTTCACAGATAACATATATAAATCATATCGAACCTGTAATGGTCTTCGAAATCATAATGCGGGCCATTTATCACAGGTTTCACCTCAAATTTCATTTTCAAAAACCTTTCTATTTTTCAGAAAACAATTTTCTTTAAAAATTCATTTCTTGGGCTTGGGACCTCGGATTTCGATTCCGGGCATATTCCCAAGTCCCATATTTTTCTACGGACCCTCCGGGACCGTCAAATCACGGGTACGGGTCCCTTTTTCCAAAAACGTTGACTGAAGTCAACTTTATTCAAATTTTCAATACAAAATTTTTGTTTTTATCAGTTTTTTTCACATAAAGGCTTTCCGGCTACACGCCCGGGATTTGCACGCAAATCGAGGTGAGATAGAAGGAGGTTTTCACGACCTCGGAACACAGAATTAGATAGAATATATGGGATGACCCTTTTGGGTCATCACAATCTCCCCCTCTTAAACAAACGTTCGTCCTCGAACGTGCTAAGATTCACTTTAAACTCAACCAATAACTGATTGCGCATTTCCAACACACACCCGCGGGTGATCCCACGTCACCCCAACCTACATAAGCCTGATGACACCATCACAACTGCCATATAGCCTTCTCATCATCATCAAATAGCCTGATACCTCAATTCCTCACTTTGTACTAATTTCCAAAAGACCCGATTCTAAATCCATGTCTGACATTAGCCTCAATCAGCTGCATCAACTCAGGTCTATGCCCATAAGTCACAACCACACAACATAGCACATCACACATAGTCTCAATAGCACTTTTGATCACCATAACTGCCCGAAATCAACTCAACATTGACAATTATTCCCACATATGGAAGAAATCTCTGTTTCCAAATCCCATAATACCGATAATGATGCAATAAACATGAAGACCTCATAAATAGACACTCGAATCACCGAGTCACATCTAATACCACCGGGCACACATCCCGCAAACTGAACTAAAGAAGCGCATAACGAAATGGCTGAGTAGGAAAGATAGAGGCATATATAAAGGTACTATCAAACAAGCCCATAGGCATAACTCTCTATCGATACCGACTTACCAAAAGCAATATAACAAGAGAGAAGCAAAGCATATGAACAAATCACAAGGATGCCCTCTTGATAAAAATTCCACCGCGGTACTCAGCCCGGTCCAAACATATCAAATCACAAGGAATCACGAGGGTCTCGCCATCACTCTACGACACATGTCGAATATATATATCATACCAGTAGAGATCTCCCGCTAATTCATCTCGGATAACAAAAATCATAGCGCTCACTTACTCACATCTCAATGGAGTACCAAATCACAGTTCGAAAACAAAATACTCAAGAGAATCACATAAATCTTACCACGAAGGACGACATGAACTCACTTCCAGCTTCACCACTAGCAAGGATTAATAAAACAATGATAGACACGGCTACTACTCATAGAATCTCCTAACAGGAGTAAGCACAAAAATAGAGTGCAATACTTGAAACTCGCTCATAAATGAGACAACAAAAAATGGGAACTCGCCCTGATCAACAGGACTATAGTGAAATACAATGGTACCCCACTTTAGCACATCAAGCCATACCTGGGTGAGGATGTCTAATACGACGACCTCTAGCCTACTATATGCAACATATCAACGAGTCGGGCCTACCCCTCTTAGGTGCCTTCTATCCACCTGAACACCCTGCTATAACTCTCCCACCTGAATCCTGGAACAATCTCTCACCCTGTGGCTAACATCTCCACACTGAAAACAATCTCTCTGCCGATGTGGATGTGGAAGACATACGATACGGATCCTCTGAGACCCATGAGTATCTGAACCGCTCCCATGCGAAGCTGGTAATGCAACTGATCTAGTTGACCCAAGATTCTCTACCGTGCCTGAGTCCCTCAATGAATCTACGGACTCGCCTCCTAACTGAAGCAACCAAGTGAGGTGTATATCTGGTCAACTCACTGAATCTGACGCCGTACTCCAATGGTGACATAACGCCCTGACGCAACTGCTCAAACTCCGTGTGCTGTAAATCCCGGCGGAACTGAGGTGAAACCTCCCTCAAACATCTCCGAAAACTGAATCCATGCTAGTAAAGCTAACTCGGCCAGGCTACCCCAACTCATATGCCGCCACCACTGATCAATCCACTACTCTGGACCTGAGACATGACAAAAGCAATCCCGCTCGTCTCCACAAGACCTGAAGTACGAAGAATATGGTGACACTCTCCAGAAAACCCTGGATATTACCCGCTGCCAATCCACTGAAAGGTAGAAGGGTGGTACTTCCAGTACCTCTAAATCCCAATGTGCTCTACCTCTGATATTGTTGTCCTAACCACGGGCTGAATTGAAACCACATGCCGTACTGCCATGACAACTGGAACTTGACCAATATGATCTCGCTGCTCTGGAGTGTAGACGGTGGGAGTTTGAACTCCTCCCCTGATCTGTGAAGCAACTGGTGCACTAGAATCAACCCTGCCTGAACCGATGTACCAATTGTACTCAAAACTGCTCTCCGGTCCTCTGAAGTCCGGGGTAGCAACAGGCACCCCCAGTACCTGTCCCCTAACTAGGACTACTGACTCCTCAACGGTTGCTCTGGTAGGCATCTTAACTGCGGCACGTGCTCCTTGTTGGCCTCTGTCTCTGACCCTTGTGACATTTGCGTCGGGGTAGCATCATCCGGAACCGCCGCTCGTGTCCTCACCATCGGTAAGAGAATGGAACGATAATTTCAAACTTCAAGATCAATGAACTCGCACGATAGGAACGAAGGAAGTGAATTGTCCTGATAGTTTCGTAGCCTCTCAAAGATAAGTACAGACGTCTCCGTACCGATCCGCAAGACTCTACCGAACCCGCTTATGACTCGTAGCACCTATGAACCTAGAGCTCTGATACCAACTTGTCACGACCCAAATTTCCCTCCGTTGGGTACCGTGATGGAACCTAGTCTTAGGGACTAGGTAAGCCTAACATTTCCACTAAACAACAACAACAATAAAGGAATTTTAAAAATTTAGAAAATAGAATTCTTGACAGAGTTACAATCTCGCAAAACCCGGTAAGTACAAGTCATATAAGCGCTACGAAATCTTTCTATCAAATCTACGTACAACTGTCTAGGAATAAGTAACTACAGTTGAATAAAAATAAAACATGAAGGTGACTTCGAAGGCTGAGAACGCTGTAGTAGGTACCTTGAGTCTCCTCAGGAACGATCTGCGCAACTACCAACAACCATAACCTGAAGCTGCACACAAAAATGTGCAGAAGTGTAGTATGAGCACACCACAACGGTGCCCAGTAAGTATCAAGACTAACCTCGATGAAGTAGTGACGAGGACTAGTCAAGACACCACCGGTCAAGTAAAAAGGCAAGATGTATAAATGGCCGAACCAAAATATCTATCTAAATATTTCTCAATATAATAAACGATACGATCGAATAATATGGAAGAAAATTCAATAATCACGATCAACGGACATCATAATAGAAAAACGCAAAGAGAATGGAAATGATGCAACCAAATGGCGGGAACTACAATCCAACAAAACACAAGCAAATCAGCACTACATCAATTTATTCACATCAGGCCTTAGCCAATGACTCAATAAAACTGGTCAAACTTTCGAGTGAAAACCTTTAAATCATGAGTTCATTTCGAAAACTTTAAAGATATAATCATTTCGGAATAGAGAAATTTCTTATTTGAAACATACTTTCTCTGAATGTATATTTATATATTTTTATAAGGAGAAATCTTTATAACATAGTCTCTTCAAATACACTCCCAAATACTACTCTTTTAAGTATCATCAAAATACGTGATGTTCAAAATATATTTTCCCAAGTACTGCTCTTTCAAATATCATCAAAACACGTGATGTTCAAAACATATTTTCCCAAGTACTGCTCTTTCAAATATCATCAAAATACGTGATGTTCAAAATATATTTTCCCAAGTACTGCTCTTTAAAATATCATCCAAATACGTGATGTTTATATATTTTCCCAAGTACTACTCTTTCAAATATCATCATTCTGCAAGACAAATGTTTTTCAAATATACTTTCGAAAAGAAGTCCTTTAAACATAACTTTTCCTCGAGATAATTGCTTTTCAACTATACTTTCAATATATATATTTATATTTTTCGATTTAAATCTCCTCAATCATAACACTACCGGAACTCAGTCCGCCACTCAGTATTTGTCATGCAATGCAGTACAGGGAGAAAGCTGTCGGATCTCTGTCCGTAGTCCCAATTTAAATATGCGATGCAGTACAGGGAGAAAACTCCTGAATCTCTGTCCGTAGTCCCAATTTAAATATGTGATGCAGTACAGGGGGAAAGCTCCCGTATCTCTGTCCGTAGTCCCAATTTAAACATGCGATGCAGTACAGGGGGAAAGCTCCCGGATCTTTGTCCGTAGTCCCAATTTAAATATGCGATGCAGTACAGGGGGAAAGCTCCCAGATCTTATGCGATGCAGCCACTGAGAAAAACAACCAGAATGCGACATAACCAATATATATTACCATAACCGGCGGGAAAGCAAACAATGCCGAATACAAAGTGCGATGACCAAATCAATACAAAGACTTAAATCATAAATGTGGTAACAACTCGCTCATAAGAAGTAGCCACTGAGAGGAATGCCAAGCACAAAGAGAGAACAACATAACAAGAGGATAGGCAGCATATAACCAATCTCACTTAGACAATTAGCTTCACCGAATAAAATCAGTTTGAACAATGCTCAGTAAATAGGCATCATATGAAGGAAGACATAACATAACGGTAGGAAAAACAAAGTCTTCATTTAAGTCAATTAAGATCATATAAGAAACAAGGAATGCTAGGCAAATACTTCTCACTTGAACAGGAGGAGATGAGATTAGAAATCAGGAATTCAGATATAACAAGTTAAATTCATATACGGGGAACATAAGGACCCAAAATCCCTAAAGGGCAATCTATTTGCAAATAAGTTCGAGTACACACTCGCCACCTCGCGTACGCGGACTACAATCAACATAGAAGACTCAATCCTAAGGGGTAGTTGCCCCACACAAGGTTAGGCAAGATACTTACCTTGACTGCGCTAATCAACTCAATACCACGCTCTTTCCACGAGTACCCAACTCCGGGTGGCCCAAATCTACACAATTCGATTGTATAGAGTAAATATCATCACAAGGAAACAAAATAATTAATAAGTCCGACGCTAATACTGAAATTAGGAAATTCGCCCAAAAGGTTCCTCGGGCCCACATCTCGGAATCGGGTAAAAATTATATTTTCCGGACACCCATTCACTCACGAGTCTAAACATACGAAAATGTCTCAAATCGGAGGTCAAAAACCCAATCAAAACTCAATAATTTGGTCTATGAAGTTTATCCCATTTTCTACCCAAAAATTTCAAAATTAAAGGTTGGATTTAAGATTGGAATCATGGAAATTGGTCTATAATGGATAGAAATCACTTACCCAAGTTACCCAGGTGCAAAAGTCTCCAAAAATCGCCTCTCCCGAGCTCTCCAATTCGAAAATGGTGAAAATAACATAAACCCTCGGATTTGATATAATTGCCCAGAAATTTTGCACCTGCGCCCCTGGTATGGTCCCGCATCTGCGTAAATACCATCACAGGTGCGAAAACCCACTAAAACGTCTGGGGTCGCACCTGCGGTCAAATGGCCGCACCGGTGGCTCCGCATCTGCGGAAAACACACCGCACCTGCAAGGATTGGGGAATTAGGCTAAGTCCGCACCTACGAGATCCTCGCCAAACCTGCGTTTCTGCACCTGCGGAAGGTCCATCACAGGTGCGACACACCAGAACCAGCAATGGTTCAGCTATCTCCCAAGTGCTATTAACACTCGATGAGCATCCTAAACGTACCCGAGGCCCCCCCGGGACCCCGTCCAACCACACACACAAGTCATATAACCTAACATGGACTCGCCCGAGGTTTAAAACCACATAAAACAACACTAACACGATGAATTAAACTAAAAATCCATGAAAATTCTTCGAACTTCTATAAACATTAAGTTTTGAATTTAAGGGCCGAATCACGTCAAACTAATTCTGTTTCTTACCAAATTTCACAGATGACACATATAAATCATATCGAACCTGTACTGGTCTTCGGAATCATAATGCGGGCCCGATATCACAGGTTTCACCTCAAATTTCATTTTCAAAAACCTTTCTGTTTTTCAGAAAACAATTTTCTTTAAAAATTCATTTCTCGGGCTTGGGACCTCGGAATTCGATTCCGGGCATACGCCGAAGTCCCATATTTTTCTACGGACCCTCCGGGACCGTCAAATCACGGGTCCGGGTCCCTTTTGCCAAAAACGTTGACTGAAGTCAACTTTATTCAAATTTCCAATACAAAATTTTCGTTTTTATCAGTTTTTTTCACATAAAGGCTTCCCGGTTACACGCCCGGGCTGTGCATGCAAATCGAGGTGAGATAGAAGGAGGTTTTCACGACCTCCGAACACAGAAGTAGATAGAATAACAGGATGAACCTTTTGGTTCATCACATGATGTCACCTAAGCCCAACCCGCTAGGTAAGCCAATTAACAATAAAACAATTCCAATGAGTTACAATAAGAGATGTAATGATAATACAATTGAACTTCTACACAAAGAATTCTCAAGGATTGGTAGTACAAATCATGAGCTTCTAAGATTTAGAGTTTACAAAGCTGGTATGAAATAAATACATCATCTGCTTGATATTAAAATGAACCGATTAAAATTATAAAGCTACCAATAGGAAAAGGCAGCAACGAACGGAATCATAGGTACGTCTTCAATGCCAACTCCCGCTATACTATCAACATAAAAAATATGCACGCAAGGTGCAGAAGTATAGTATGAGTACAACCGACCCCATGTACTCAATAAGTAACAAACCAAACCTTAGGTTGAAAGTAGTGACGAGTTGGGACAAAGGTCAGGGTCCAACACAAATAGCCAACAACAACTCATAACAATATAATAAAAGTGGTACAAGAAATAACTCGGAGATATAATGCCCAATTTGTTCATAGTTACAGAAAATAGGCATGCTTTTCAAGTATATCAGTGAAAACTCAAATCTTTTACTGAAATCACCAAAATATGAATGAATATGAGAAACTGTGATTTTTTCCAAAAACTTTCAACAACTGGTAGGATGTTTCATTATAAAATGGCATGAGGTATGTGAAGTCATGAATGACGCAATTCCATATAACATGAGGAAAATGCATCTCTATGCCCATATGTGAAATGTGCATGTCGAATGTAATGCAACTCAGTGGTAAAACTATATGCATACTCTCAGAGCATCAATTCACTCAGTCTTCCCAGTTACTCAGTCCTCACAATTACTCAGTCTCTCCAATCACTCTCCACTCGCTCTCGGCATTCGCACTCACACTATACATGGAAGATTTATCCCGAAGAATCAGTAACAACTGCGCTCACAGTGGGTGTGCATACCCCGGAGGGGAAGATCCAGCCCAAGCACTATGATAAGCCAATCATGGAATGAATTGATAAAGCATGTTGCAGCGTGCAACCCAATCCCATCATGAATAAATAATACATGCTGTGGTGTGCAGCCCGATCCCATCAATATTACTCACAATCCGGCTCTCAGGCCTCAACTTAGTCACCAATCTCTCCAGTCTCTCAGGCTCACAATGTTATGAAAATTAGCCCAAAAATATGATATGATGTATCTATAAATGGCAACATAGACTGAGATATAATATGAAAATAAATGAGTATGACTGAGAATGTAATTTCAATGTAAGCAAATAACTCAACAGCATAAATGATCTCAGTGGGTCCCAAGAGGATAAACATATTGCCTAGACATGGTTTCTAATATGGTTCACAGCTCAATTACTCTAGCATGTAGAAATTTCATGAATAGAAACAAGATTTGGTCACTACACAATACCACAGAATCAATCAAGTCATAATTCACACGGTGCACGCCCACACGCCCGTCACCTAGCATGCGGGTCACCTCAACACCAACACACAACACGTACATTCAGCGGTTCATACCCTCAACACCAAGTTTAGAAGTGTTTCTTACCTCGAACAAGACACATCCAATACTGAGCAAGCCAAATGATGCTCAAAAAATTCCATCCCACGCGACCGACCGCCGAACGACTCAAAACTAGCCAAAAGCAACTCAAGAACATCAAATAATGCCAAAGGAAAAAAACCCACTTGACGAAGGTCGCATCTTTAATCAAAAGCCCAAAGTCAACCAAAACCTCAAACCCGATCCCGCACCTTGGAACCCGATAAAACTCACAAAATAACCCATTCAATTACGAGTCCAACCATACTAGTTTCACTCAAATCCGGCTCCAAATCAATGTTCAAAACTCAAATATTTACTTTATGAAACTTTAGACAAGAACTCCAAATTCTCTCTTTAAAATCAATAATCATACGCCGAAAACGAATATTAATTCATGAAATATAATCACAAGCGAGCCAAGAATTCTTACCCCAATTCACGTGGTGAAATTTCTCTCCCAACGCCAAGCTTAGCTCTGAAATGCAAAAATGTGAACAAAATGACCAAAATCTCGAAATATATCTTCTGCCCAAGCTTGATCGCATATGCAATCAGTTCGTCGCATCTGCGACCTCCGCTTCTGCGGTATAAATTTGCTTCTGTGAAAATCTCAGAACCCAGGACCCATCACTTTTGCAATCCTTCTCCCCGCTTTTGTGATCGTGCTTCTACGCAAAATGCACCGCATTTGCGACCTCCTGCTCCCTTTTCCAACCATCTCACCCGCGACCATCCTCTGTACATGCGACCCAGCAATAGCCCATCCAAAATTGCTTCTGCGATGCTCCCTTCACTTCTGCAGTCACGCACAAAGGACCAAACCCATTGCAGGTGCGGTCGTACCAGAACTGCTAAACCATGCTTTGCCAATATAATCTGAAACGATCCGAACCTCAGCCGAAACTCTTCCGAGCCACTCAGGACCCTGTCTGAATATACCAACAAGTCCCTAAACATAACACAGACCTACTCAAGGCCTGAAATCACACATATTAACATCAAAACCACAAATCACACCTCAAATCAAACTTAATGAACTTTGAATCTTTCAACTTCCAAAACTCGTGCCGAAACTTATCAATCAATCCAGAATGAGCTCAAATTTTTGCACACAAGTCCCAAATGACATAATGAAGCTATTCAAATTCCCAGAACCACAATCTGAACCCGATATCATCAAAGTCAACTCTCGGTGAAACTTATAAACTTTCCAAACCTTCAAATTTCCAACTTTCCCCACTTAAGTTTACTGTCATAGAAGCAGTAGTTACATCACCTCTTCAAACACCAAAAACATACATCCTGAATAAAGTCCACTAATTGTCCACGTTATCATTCAAATCCCATCAGAGTTAAGAATATTACCCCTTCTTGCTTGAAACTTGGCTAGTTTTTGTCTATTAAGATGATTACGAGTTATAACAGATTTACCCTACTAAGTCAGTTTTTTTGCCAAGTATGGAAGTTTTGATGGCTCACTCATACCACTAGCATCACCAACAAACCCAATTTCCCTTGTTCTAACTATTTTTCATTGCCGTTGCCTCATTTGGAGTTTAGTCTTTGCCTTTGATATACTCCTTGGCCTTACATATATGTCAGGTTCATCATCAAAGTCAGGGTGGTCGAAATTTGGAAAACCACTATTGCTTGCTTCATGCCTTGGCACTGAAGGGGTTGGCATAAACTTGAAGTTTTTGGATTGACTTATCTGGGTAGGCTGGGGTGCATATAATCATCTTCATTTGGCATATTTTCAGTCGTTGGGGATCTGGGTTGATCATCATCAATGGCTTCATCCAGTACAATTCTTTGTATTTTCTTCTGCATTCCTTTTTATCTTCCTCTAATGGATTGCTTTCCTTTAGATTTCTATTAGTAAAAAACAAAGGTTATTGTTAGATGATGATAGCAAAAATATTAAATTGAAAACAGTAATGTAAAGCAATTGATTACCTTGTTACATCCCCTTGCAATGTGTCCAGGTTCACCACAAGTGCTACATGTCATAACCCTGTCTTTCCTGGATTGAGACCATTCCCCTTGCCTATTAGTTGCATCATTTTTTCTCTCTCTTTCTCTTAACCTTTGGCCTCGCAACCATATTTACAAAATGAGGTGGATCCATGTATTGTGAGGGGTCTATTTTCCAGAATTTTTCTCATCTCACTGGTTGTAACTTGTGTGAATAAGTTAGGAGATAAGCCTCTTTGCTAAGGTACCAATTAATCTGGCTTAGAGGGTCAATTTTCTTGTACATTAAAGCATAGATTGCATGAGGACATGGAATGCCACAAAGATCCCATGCCTTGCAAGTGCATTTCTTTGAAACCAGATTCAAATGTGTCTGTCATTACTTTTAATCACCTCATAACCATGGTCAGCATTTCCATTACCATGACATTTCATGCAATCCTCATGAATTGGTGGTACAAGTCCGAAGTTTTGGGATTGTATTCATTTGTCCACGTCCTCACATCAGCTTCATGTTCATTAAGCATGTTCATGACCTTGATTCTAATATCCTCAAGCATCTTGATAATTGGCTTGTGTCTGGCTTCCAAGATCCATGAATTGAATGACTGGTTTTTACAAACAGTATCAAAGAAAGACCTACTCCAACATTTGGGTGGATACCGTAACAAATCCTCAACAACTTGCTTACCATTATCATCAACCTTCCCCATACTCTTTATCTGATCTTGGAAGTCCTTCTCCTATGTACTCCATGCAGCCTACCAAAGAAATTTCTTGTACTGACTAGAACTCCATCTCCTGCACCAATGTTCCTCTATATGCCTTACACAGAACCTAAAGTGTTCCTTAGGGAGAACAATTTAGATTGAACAAATCAACCCCTGAAGAAAGATAAAACTCTAGTAGCTACATATTTAAAATATTAGTTGACAACAAAATAAGCTAGTAAATTATTCATACCTTTTTCATATCAGATACTCCCTCCGTTCCAGTTTATGTGAACTATTTCCTTTTTGGTCCGTTCCAAAAAAAATGACCCCTTTCTAAATGTGGAAACAATTTAGCTTAAACTTACAATTCTACTCTTAATGAGAAGCTTTTATAATCACACAAATACTCTAGGGCCTTTTTTGACTTGTTTAGGATCACAAATTCCAAAAGTCTCTATTTTTTCTTAAACTCTGTGCCCAGTCCAACATGTTCACATAAATTGGAACGGAGGGAGTATAAAAGTGATGTCTTCACCCACTTTGAGGTCTAGTGACTTCTATAGATGAGAGGAACTAGTTCCAAGTTAATTTTGTTTCTTTATCAACAATAGCCCAAGACAATGGATCTTGAGCAACAACCACCAAGAGCTAACCTTTAGCTTTCCCTCTTAAAAATGTTCTGTGTAGCCTAATAAAAGGTCACAGTCCACTCTTAAATCCAGACTTCATTCCTTGAAAACCTATATACATCCTTAAAAATCTTCTTTTCCCTTCAGCAAGAGCATCCTATGATAAGTTAATTATCACATCAATACCAGGATTACTAAACTTAAGTTCATTAGCATAAACACAAGCTTATTTTATTCATCAAAAAACAATCTTCAAGTTTCTCCAAGATCATTCTCTCTGCCCTCTTACAATTAGATTCCCTAATATTGATGTTAAAAACAGCTTCCAAGCTTGACCTCATTTCTTTTAGCCTTAACTTTTGGATCATATTGCAATCCTCTTTTGAAGTATGCAACTATTGTATTTGCATCAACTCTACATTCTCAAATACAGGTTCACATTTGTGCTCTGATTTTAAGGTCTTGAAATTAACCCCACCTCCTGCAGAATTCTTAGAAATATGACAAACAAAGGGACAGAAGGGATCTTCACAGATGTACCTGAGCCTTGATGGATCTCTTTAAGTTTTTTTAATTCATATTCGTTTGTAAGACGGTACATGTAAATTACTTTCCTAGCTCCAGGTATATCTTTGAATGGCATTGACTTATCTAAATCCTTATAGTCAGTCAACTTATCATTGATGCACCTTTTCTTTTGTGCTTGAAGTTGCTCCAGACCATCAGAACCATATTCTGAAAAATCTGGAGCATCAAACTCATTTTCTTCACTTTCAGTACCATTGCAGTCAGTGGGAACTTCAAGTTCTGATGTGTATGAATCAGTGTGGTTAACTATGTTAGGTACATCAATTGTAAGTTCACAATCTTCTACAGCAAAGAGGTTAATAACAGTAAACTAGTCACTGAAAAAATCCAATAAAGTCCTAATCCCAGCATCCCCATCTATCCATAATATCTACATGAGGGACCCATAACTATTAGTTGTTGCACCCCTGTATACCCCAACTTTGGATTATATTCATCCACTAAGTCTTTAAAAGAAAGCAAGTCAGTGTCATAACCTTTTTTAGTGTGCATATCCTTGCTTGAATACACCAGTTGTAGCTTTTTAATCCAATCTCCACCATGATGAAATATTAAATCAACTAATACCATTGATAATAGGCTGCAGAATAAGAACAAAACAAGTAAGTAGTTAAATACAAGAAGACAACATAAATGTATAGAAAATAGAAAACATAAGAAGTACAACACATAAAAAATACTTCAAAAGCAAAAAACGTAAATAGACAATAGAAAAGGAGTAGAAAATAGAAAAAAGAAGAAGTACAACACATAAAAAAAACTTCAAAAGCAGAAAATCTAAATAAACAATAGAAAAGGCACATATTAAATAGATAAGGTACAAATATAGATGAATAAAGAAACCAACTTTAACGAGGTACAAGCTATAAGAAAGGGGCACACACATTATTGGGAGGAGGGGCCATAAAATAAAGTAGCAAATTAAGAGTCTCACTGTAATAAACAAACTAAGGAACACTACACTATGACACCCGCATAACCATCATTTTCAAAGAAAATGTATGTCAAACAGGGGACCCAACATTTGGCAGCAACCAATAAATCTAAACGAGCTAAAAGAAACACAGAAATTTGACATTTCTATTCTTCAGTTAACTACCAAAAACATACAAATATAAAGTTTAACATAAATTGGGACCACTAACCCGAAAACCAGAAGAATTTTTTAAAACTAGATATCAACAATTTCACCTCCAATCCATAATTGACCCCCAGAAACCCATAAAAATTAGCGTATAAAGAAGAAAGACACATGCAAGCATAAACAACAACAAAGACACACACAACGTAAAAGCATTAAATGATCTAGGGACAAGTATGCAAACATATAAATGGAAACTCTAAACAACAAAGCATAAATATGAAAACCCTCGGTTTAATGGACAACACATATGGAATCCTAAGACAAAAAATCTTCATTTAGATACAAGAAATTAAGAAAAATACCAGAAATCAATAGATTTATGGAGAAAAATGGTACCTTTGAGCGCATTAAGCACTAAACACAAAGGTTTGTGAATTTCTCTCTTGCCCTTTTGGTAAGAATGGTTGAATCTAATGACCATCTTTCTTAATAGAGACGGGTTTTTTCTATATATGTAGTGGGCAATCGGGCAGGGAATTACATGTTGAATCGGGTTGGTATTATTAGGGTCAAGTTTGTGGATAGGGGTTTTAATTTGGCGGGGTCATCTGATATGGCAGCTGAGATGGACATAAAGTTGGAGGGGTCGGCTGCCACATGGGACAGTCGTTAGGGTTAGGGGTAATTTAAAAAGGATTGTTAATGGTAGGGATTAGAATGGACGAAAACTATAACGAGGGTCAGACGTAAACAATAAGTGGTAATAGAGGGGAAATTTTGGACCTTCTCCCTAAGAAGTTTATCTGTGACACATGTATCTCATACAACAATATACACAGATATACAGGGGCAGAGTTAGACCGTTTAATAGTGCACGTGAACCAATAATCTTTTCGCTAAATTAGGAATTATATATATATATATATATATATATATATATATCATTGAATTGATTCAATACTATATGCTTCCCCAATGCTCCAAAAAGCTTGAATGGTGCACTTGGCTGAATGTTGAGTTATTTATCATAAGAAATATGTGTCGATTCCCACTTAGTATGTCACGACCCCAAATCCACTAGCCGTGATGGTACCTAACCCAACCCGCTAGGTAAGCTAACTAATAATTTTCCAATTTCAATTATATTAACAAGACAATTAAATGAAAGTAATTTACTGAATTTTTTATACATTTCCCAAGGACTGGTAGTACAATTCATGAGCTTCTAAGAATAGAGTTTACAAAACTAAAATGAAATAAATACATGGTCTGTTGGAAAAGTACATGAACAGAGTTTCATAATCCAAGGCTACCCCGAACAAAGAGGCAGCTTCATCAGGGACGCAAGTACATCTTCAAATCCATCAACCGACGAACACAGCAACAACAACAGCTAACATATGCACGTAATGTGCAAAAGTGTAGTATCAGTACAACCAACCCCATGTACTGAGTAAGTAACAAACCTAACCTTAAGTTGAAAGCAATGACGAGCTATCACATGGTCGGGTCCAATACCGGTATTCTACAACAGTTCATAACAACATAACACAAGTAATAAAAGGGGTATCTCAGAAGTAAAATGCTCAATTAATTCACAGTTCCAGAAAAATAGGCATGCTTTTCAAATATCTTAGTGAAAACTCAAATCTTTTGCCGAAAATGCCGAAATACAGGTAAGTTTGAAAATTGTGATTTTTTCCAAAATCCTTTCAACAATAAATAAGATGTTTCATTTTCTTTCTAAATAACAAGTATAACATGCCTCTCTACGCCCACATATCAATGTGTATGATAAGTCATGGATGACGTGATACTATATAGCATGAGGAAAAATGCACCTCTAGGCCTGTATGTCATGTGTGCATGCAAATGCCATGTATCTCAGAGATGAATCATGTACTCACACTCACTCTGAGAGTACTCAATCTCACTGCTCAATGCTCAATGCTCAACACACTCAGACACTCAGCGTTGTACAATAACCGCTGCGGCGTGCAATATGATCCACACACATTTATAGTCGATTGCGCTCATTGGGGGTGTTCAGACTCCGGAGGGGCTCCTACAGCCCAAGCGCTATAATGCGCATGGACAACTCACGTGCTATAATATCAATATCTTGATCCGCACGGACAACTCACGTGCTATGGTATCAATATCTGGATTCGCACAGACAACTCACGTGTTGCACGGACAACTCACGTGCTATGGTATCCATATCCTCACAAACAGGCCCCCCACCTCACTCAGTCATCAATCTCTCTAGTCTCACTCACAAGCTCACAAGGTCATGAAACTAGCCCGACAACAATAATATGATGTATCAATAATAACAACTGAAACTAAGATATGATATGAATGCATGAATATGACTGAGTGCAAAATATCAACGAAATCTGTGAAATGACAGCAAGAAACGACCACTATGGGTCTCGATAGTATCGACATAAAGTCTAAACATGATATCTAGCATGATTGAAAGCTCAATCACTTTTCCACATGGTGAAAACACAGATATCAACAAAATAGGGCCACTATACAATGCCATGGAAATAACAGAGTCCCAATTCACAGGGTGCACACCCACACGCCCGTCACCTAGCATGTGCATCACCTCAATACCAATCACATAACACGTAATGCGGGGTTTCATACCCTCAGCACTAAGTTTAGAAGAGTCACTTACCTCGAATGAGCCAATACGAATGCCGAGCAAGTCAAGCGATGCTCCAAAGATTCCATCCCGCGCCTTCCGACCTCCGAACGACTCCAAACTAACCAAAAACAATTCAAATACATCAAAAATTGCTAAAGGAATCAATCCCGATCGTAAAAGATCTAATCTTCAAACAAAGCCCGAAATCGACCCAAAAGCCCAACCCGAGCCCATACCTCAAAACTCGACAGAACTTATAAAATCCGACAACCCATTGAATTACGAGTCCAACCATACAAGTTTCACTCAAATCCGACTCCAAATCGGTGATCAAAGCTCAAAAATTCAAATTATGAAACTTTAGGCTAAAACCCCCAATTTTTCTCTTTAAATACACAATCCCATAGCTAAAATCGAAGATAGATTCATGAAATATAATCAAAACCGCGTAAATAAAAATTACCCCAATTCATATGGTAAAAATTGCTTCAAGAATCGCCTCAATCCGAGCTCCATAGCTCCCAAAATACAAAAATGGCCGAAACCCCTCGAAATAGAGTTCTTATAATCTGCCCAGACGTCTCTCTTTTGTGAACGCGGAAAACCTATCGCGTTCGCGATGAACAAAAATATCCGTCCACCAAAACACTCTACGCGTTCATGGTGCATCCCTCAAGAACGCGATGACCATAGACGCCCAAGCTTTGCGAATGCGACTTACCTTTCGCGATCGCATTGAAGAATCCTCCAGCTCCCAACTGCCACGCCTCAACACTACGCAAACGCATAACCCTGCACGCGGATGCGAATAACACCACATCAACCCACCGTGAACGCGACCAAGGAAACGCGAATGCGAAGAACAAACCACTACACCAACCAAAATACTCATCGCGAACGCGTTGTTCCATCCGCGATCGGGAAGCACAACTGAAAAACCACAAAACCAGCAATATCAGCATGGTCCAAAATAGTCCAAAACCCGTCCGAAACCTACCCGAGCCCCTCGGGACCTCGTCCAAACATATCAACAAGTCCCATAACATAACACGAACCTACTCGAGGCCTCAAAACACGTATAAAAATATTGAAACGACAAATTACACCTCAAATCGAAATTTATGAACTTGAACTTTTATAATTCCAAAATTCGCGCCGAAACATATCAAATCATCCCGGGATAAATCCAAAATTTTCACACAAGTCCCAAATGACATGAAGAAGCTATTCCGATTCCCGGAACCACAATGCAAATTCGATATCCTCAAAGTCAACTTCCGGTCAAACTTATGAACTTTCCAAACCTTCAAATTTCCAACTTTTGCCATTTTGCGCCGAAACCTTCTAGAAACAACCAAATGCAAATCCGGGCATACCCTCGAGTCCAAAATCACCATCCAGACCTAACGGAATCATCAAAACTCTGTTCCGGGGTCAAATTCTCAAAAAGTCAAACTTGGTCAACTCTTTCAACTTAAAGCCTCAACAATGAAATTCATTCTTTCAAACTGATTCCGAATAACCTGAAAATCAAAACCGACGATTCACATAATTCATAATACCTCATACGGAGCTATTCATGCCCATAAAATACCGAGCGAAGTGCAAATGCTCAAAACGACCTGTCGGGTCGTTATATAGTACTTCTTTTTTCTCGCTTTTTCGCTGGTGCACCCATGTTCCTCTGCAGATATACATTGAATAGGGGATATAGAGAGGATACACTAATCATATTCTTCTATGTTCATCATTTATTTCAAATTTTCAATGCAAACCACCTTAAATCTCCACCAGATTATGCGAAATTGAGAGTCGAACTCCTTAAGTATGCATGGGCTTTAACCTTTCTCTAGTTCTTATTTATGATCATATACTATACACTACTAAAAATTTGCGACCAAAATTGGTATATCAAAAAAAGCGACCAAAGTTGGTCGCTTTTTGGTCGATAATGTGGTCAAAATGTTGACCGGACTGGTCAGACTTTCTTGGTCAAAGAAATATTAAAATTAGCGACCAAAGTGGGACCCAGTTGTAAATTTTTTAATAATTATATTATTATTTTAAAAAATTATAAAATT